>CM064877.1:52601637-52846582 GCA_003313485.2 Penstemon barbatus | reverse complement strand
CAGCAGACTTGTCTTCAGTCTGATCAGCAGACTTATCAGCAGACTTGTCTTCAGTCTGATCAGCAGACTTATCAGCAGTTTGATCAGCAGGCTTGTCAGCAGTTTGATCAGCAGGCTTGTCTTCAATCTGATCAGCAGACTTGACTTCAGGCTTGTCCGCAGCTTTATGTTCATCAGTAACATCATCATAGACCAAGTTGGTGACTGTGCCATCATCATTGAAGCAAGTAGTTTGTCTGATCTGCCTCACAATGATCCAGGGGTTAACGAAAGCATTATTCCCTTTTGGCACTTCATAGAACGGTTGCACTTCCTTGCCAAAAATTATTTGCTGAATGCTTGGAAGTAGTGGCAAGTCACTTGAACAACCTTGCTGATACCTTGACCTTTTTGCCCATCTCTTCAAGGCGGCCATAGCAGCAATTTTGATTGCCCTTTCTTCAGCATCTTCAGATTTCTTCTTCTTATCAGGCAGGGTGCTTTGAATCTTCTTGGCCTCCTCCAATGCAAAGCCTTTTGCATAACTATGCATGACATCTCTTACATAGCTGGGATCAAGGGCCTTTTGAATGGAGTTTGTCTTCAGCCAAGTCAGAACCCAACGTTCTTCATCAGCTAACTCCTTCATGCTTTGAAGTTCTGTTATTGACTTATTCAACCTGTTGTCTCTCCAACTGATGTACCTTGGTTTCTCCTGGTTGAACAGAGTCCTCAACATGAGCTTTTGGTCATAGTAAGCTAAGGACTTCTCAAACTTCTTGAAAAGCTCCTTATCAGCATACACTATCTCAAAGGCTCTTCTGACTTCAAATTTGTCCTTTGACTTGACTTTGGGGGCAGGCAGCAATATCTTTTTCTTGTCTTCTTCATCCTTGCTCTCTCCAATCTTGATGCCACCTCCATGGACAGGTCCATAAGCATCAACTTTGCTTAATTCAATCACCATGGCCAGTTCAGCATCTTCAGCAGCTTTTCTTTCTGCCTCAGACATGTGCCTTCTGGCTTCATCCTTAGCTTCTTGAGCTTTGCTTAGCTCAAGTGCTTTCTTTTCTTCAGCTTCATCCAGCTTCCTCTGTTCAGCCTCCTCCCTTGCCTTTTTGTCAGCTTTGGAAATTTTCTTTTTCCTTAGCACTATTTTTCTTTTGCCTTTATCAGCAGGGGCTGGTCCAGCAGATGATATAGGATCAGCAGCTATAGGATGGATGATTTGGACATCTGGATCTTCTTGAGGTTGAGCAACCTCAGCTGTTGGTGTGACTTGACTTTGCTGTTGCTCATCAGCTTTGTCAGTCTCAACAGTCTCAACTGTTTCGGCAGGCCTTTCAGCAGCTTCAGGGTCTTCCCTAACTACATTTTCCAGATCGGTAGGTTTTTCAATAAAGGTCATCTGCTTTCTAGCAGACTTCTTTGTTCTTCCCTCACGATAAGTGATTGTAGCTGTATCTCTCTGTTGACTCCTTGTTCTTTGAGAGATCCCTTCAGCAGGCCTTTCTGCTGATGGAGTTCTTGATGGTGATGCAGGGGATCCAGTCCTTACATCAGCAATTATGTTCTCAATAATTTTAGTGGCTTCAGCAGCAGAAGTCTCTTTCTCCACCTTCTTAGGAACCTTTTCCTTAGGCTTATCAGCAGCCTTCTTCTTTCTTGTCTCAGCAGCCTTGTCAGCTGTTTTGACCAACCTTCGTTGCCTCTTGGCAGGAACCTCTTTTGGTCCCTCATCCTCATCTTCCTCAGGCTCATCAGCCTTCCTTTTCAGAACTGGCAGATATTTGTTCATGGCTTTGGACTTGTGAATTTCCTTGCCATTCTTCATAGGACACCTCAGTTTGAACAGCAGATAACTGAGCGTAATCCTGTGATTGGTGTGAGGACCCTTTCCTTTCTTGTCATCCAGGAAATCAGCCAAGATGTACCATACTATGATGGACCAGTTTACTTCCATTCCATAGTAAATGGCAGCCATGATGCTGAATCTTTTCATAGTAACAGCATCCAGAGAAAAAGTGCAATTTTCAATCAGTTTTGACACCATATCAGCCATCCGCTGATATTCATCCTTCAGTTGCTTCTTCCTTATGTTTCCAGAAAACACTTCTCCCTCTTTGGCGCAGATCGCCCAGAACTGTTGGTGCTTATCCTCCGTCAGTATAGTGACGTCATGTCTTCCATGGTTAGGAAGCCCAAACGTCTCGTGAAGAACAGCTGGGGTGATGGTGATAGATTTTTCTCCCACTGTAGCCTTAATCTCCAGTGAGTTGTAGTCAGCTTTCGTTGTGTTGTAGTACTCCATCACTTGGTCAGTCCAGATAACTCCTCCGTGGTATTCCATGAAGTTCACCAGCGAAGCAGCTTTGAACTTTTCGAGCAGCTCTTTCATCAGATCCGTACCGGATTGGTAGTAAGAATTATACACGAGATACATACCTTCAGCAGCCATTTCAGATCTGTAGGAATTAGGAAGAAAAACGAAGAGATTTTTGCAGAGAAATTGCTCAAAATTCTCACAAGTACTTTTGAAAATTTAGGGTGCGTAAAGAACGACTCGACTGATCAGATGGGAATTTATAGAGTTGGGGGTATGTCGGTTTCCGTGATATCCACCAACCGTTAGATCCGTTTTTCTGTCAGTGATGATCGTGCGGTTCAGTTACGACCTTTCAAATTCAAAAGATATTTTAATGAAGAGCGGGAATATGTACCGCCCGACAGTTACTTATAAAAGCGTGTTTTGAATAAAACGTTTTAAATAGCTCGCTTTTATTTAAGTAATCAGATGAGTATAATAAACACTTATCTGATGGACTACTGTCCTGATGACAATGCTGTTATCAGAGAATGCCAATAGCTGATAACCTTCCTCAGCTGTTTGTCAATCCAGCTAAATAAAATACTTTTGATCTTCGATAGTTGAGTCTTCTGTTGAAAACATAACTTCAACTAACTGTCATTAACAAATTTCATCTTTAATTCAGAAGTACCGCTAGTCTTACACGTTCCCCCTGAGTTTAAGAATTCATAAGTTAACTAGTCTGTTGAAAGTTAATCCTTGAAGATAAGTATGATGAGTAAGCTGTTGAACTCTAGTCTTCTGATGAGTTCCCCCTCAGCTTATGCATCTAATTTTAATAATCCCAGTTCAGCTCTTAGAGTTGAAAACCTTGTCTCACTTAGAGGTTTTGTGAAGATGTCAGCAATCTGATTTTCAGTAAACACATATTCTATCATGACATTTCCTTTCTCCACGTGATCTCTAATAAAATGATGTTTGATCTCAATATGTTTAGTCCTTGAATGACTTGTAGTATTCTGAGTGAGACTGATTGCACTTGTATTGTCACAGTAGATTGGTATTCCACTGATTTTGATATTGTAGTCTTCTAGTTGATGTTTCAACCATAAGATTTGTGCACAGCAAGCTCCAGCAGCTATATACTCAGCTTCAGCAGTAGATATGGATACTGAAGTCTGTTTCTTACTCATCCATGAGATCAGACGACTACCTAAGAACTGACAGGCACCTGTTGTGCTTTTTCTGTCAATCTTGCAGCCTGCAAGGTCAGAATCTGAATATCCAATTAGCTCAAATCCAGACTCTCTAAGGTACCATAATCCCAATTCTTGAGTGCCCTTAATATATTTCAATATCCTCTTGGCAGCTAAGAGATGAGATTCTTTGGGGTTTGATTGGAATCTTGCACAGACCCCAACAGAGTACATGATATCAGGTCTACTGGCTGTTAGATATAACAGTGACCCAATAATGCCTCTGTATTTGGTTATATCTACTGATTTGCCATCTTCATCTTTATCCAAACGAAGACTTGTAGACATTGGAATTGTAGCAGTAGAGCTAGTTTCCATACCAAATTTCTTGAACAGATCCTTTGTGTATTTTGCTTGGCTGATGAAAATTCCATCAGGCAACTGTCTAACTTGCAAACCAAGAAAATAGTTAAGTTCTCCCATCATGCTCATTTCAAACTTGTTCTGCATCAGCTTTGAGAACTTATCACACATCTGTTGATTGGTTGAACCAAAAATAATATCGTCCACATAAATTTGCACAAGCAAAATATGTTCTTCCCATTCAATAGTGAACAAGGTCTTGTCAACTTTACCTTTGCAAAATCCTTTAATTAAAAGAAAGTCAGATAAAGTATCATACCATGCTCGTGGAGCCTGTTTCAGTCCATAAAGAGCTTTCTTCAGACGATATACTTTGTCTTCTTCTTGATAAGCTTCAAATCCAGGAGGTTGTTCAACATAAACTTCTTCTTGCAATTCTCCATTGAGAAAAGCTGATTTCACATCCATCTGATAGACTGTGAAATTCTTGTGAGCAGCGTAGGCAAGAAAGAGTCTGATTGCCTCTAGTCTTGCTACTGGTGCAAAAGTTTCATCAAAGTCAATGCCTTCTTCTTGGCAGTAACCCTTGGCCACTAATCTCGCTTTGTTTCTGGTACTTCACCATCTTCATTCATTTTATTCCTGAATACCGACTTAGTGCCAATGACTCTTTGATGACTTGGTCTAGGAACTAAGTACCAGACTTCATTCCTTTCAAATTGATTTAGCTCCTCCTGCATAGCTTCAATCCAGTTGGAGTCACTAAGAGCTTCTTCAATCTGTTTAGGCTCAATTTGAGATAGAAAACTAGCAAACATAGCATCTTGTGCAGCAGCTCTTCTTGTTTTCACTCTGTCTAAAGGATCACCAATCACTAACTCTGGTGGGTGATTTCTGAGCCATCTGAGATCAGGTTGCAAATCATAATGTTGTCCTTTGTCTTGATCTTGCAACACTACTGTTGGAGATACAGTAGTAGTCTGTTGAACATTTGCAGTCTTGATTTAACCGGATTTCGTCGGGTTAATTGTATATCAGTGAATTTGTATATTTAGTAGGGCTCCGTTACTTTATTCCGGATGGATCAATCACAAAGAAAAGCAATGATTAAGAACAAGAAGTATAACCACAAGTAAAGCTAATAACACATCAATATGGAGAGCAAAATAGTATGAATAATATAGATTCTTATTCAGTTGCAATGCCTTAGGCAGAGAATATTTGTGTATCCTTGAAGTAAAGGATTTCGTAGTTGTTTAATACAATGATTAACTAGGTATTTATACAATGTTTAACCTAGTTTTACAAGGAATCATAGTCCTAATAGGACTCGGCCCAAATATCCTTCATGGGTCCGGAGTATTATCTTTAGATCGAAGAGAGCCGTGCTTGGCCGGGTCTGTCAGACGATCTTGATCTGCTCGGATGGGTCTAATCGATCTTAACATCTTTGTTCGATTCGAGTAATATGTAGGGTGCGAAATAGCCCCCATCAGTACTCCCTCACTTCTTCGAGCATATAGATAATAGAAGCTCGTAGAAGTAGATAGATCTTTACGACTGTTTCTTTTCTATGAATGGAGCCTCGTTAAAAACCTTACTTAAGAAAAAACCCAGTGGGAAAAAATCTTAAATAAGGAAAAGAGTGCTACATATCATAGATAGTCATTTTCTCTGTCTAGTTACGAATCGCCACGCGTCTATTTTGGAAGCTTTTCGTATCCTTCCATTTTTGGCGGGAATATCAGTAGCTGCCATAACTCCGAAACGTCATTTCTCATTTTCTTATAAATAGGTGACTCTATAGTTCGCCATTTCCCTTTTATACTTCCTTACAACTCGTAATCACTTTCTTGACTAGTCGCTCATCACGTTAAGTTTTTTCGTTTACCGACCTTCATTTTCCGAGAACCAGAATATATGGCTTCTGTGAGGAGATCTTCTTCTAGAGAGGTTGTCGCCCCCGACAATGAGGAGGAGTTGCAATCTAGTGTAACTGATTTTGTCGTCCCTGTGGAGGATACGTTTAAGGTACGGATCCTTACTGACGCGGATGTGGCGGCCCGAGCCAAAAAGGGCAAAGGTACTGTTCCTCAAATTTCTGAACCAATTGAGGATGTCGCTTGCGCTTATACGGCGGAGACATTTCCGGAGGTCGTGAATAACTATACTAAATATTTTCCGGAAGGTTCTGAGATTATTCTTCCTTCCTCTACTGATAGGGTCACAATTCCCCCGGAGGGATGCCGAGCCTTTTATACGGCTCACTTTAACAGTGGACTTCGTCTTCCTTTGTCTCCCCTCTTTCTCGAAGTCTTGAAAACTTTTAGTGTGTGCTTGACACAGCTAGTTCCAAATTCCGTTGCTTTTGTAGTTTGCTTTTCGGTTTTGATGATCGCCAAGGGGTTTAAACCTTCTTTCCGTAATTTTACACAACTTTTCCGCTTTAATATTTCTAGTTCTTCAAATCGTGGATATTTCTTCGCTAGTCAACGACCTAGCCGAGCAATCTTTGATGCCCCTGTTTCTAGTAATCCCTCATGGAAATCTCATTTCTTCTTCGTTCGACCTCCATCTAATCTTCGCTTAGTGGATGGTACGAGTGTGCCTTTTTCATGGGATCATGGTTCTAGTTGGATTTCCGGAGGTCGCTTAGCGACAGGCGAACTGATTCCCGATGATGCTAAGTTTATCGCTGATATCTCCGATTTGCGTGCAAACAAATTTCAAAGTGCTCTTTTGATTGGGGAAGCTTTCCTTCGCAAGGCGGGGTTAAGCATTCATAGTTTTCCCATCAATTCACCATCTGAACCTCTTGGTTAGTAATTTATTTGATCTTAGTGTTGTGATGATATCATTTATTGGTAGGTACATAATTCATGATTAATTTCTCTTTCAGCTGATATGGTAGAGAATTCTCGACATTCTTCGAAGGGAAAGATGGTCCTTTCAAAATCTTCTAAATCCGCCGAGAATGCGCCTATTGAGCAGAGAGCGTCACGAAAAAGGAAGTTGGAGTTAGGCCATGAATCCGAAGAGGACAGAGAGGAATCATCAGAATCTCCTCAGGAGCCCCCTATTCGTCAGGGCACGGGACCTGGTTATCCTCCTCTTTCTCTTAGAACATCTTTAGGCGTTCGAGGATGTCACACCTGGTCGAAGCCTCATCCAACTAATAATCCAGTCGATAGGAAGAGGAGTTATTATGGACGTTCCGGCCAGGATCTTTCTTTAGTCGGAGAAAAACACCCAAGACCTACTCTTGTCGAAATGATCGAGGAACATTTGGAGGGAAAGAGAGCCGCTGGTTATTCCGAGAAGGACTCTCTTATCCACGATGATAATGAGAACGCGATTGATAAGGCAACTCGTGTTCTTTTGTCTGGTGTTTTTACCCGTGATCTGAATAAACTTCTTCATAAGGATCCTCTGGAGAAATTCCAACGAGCTTGTCTTTATGCTGAAAAGGTGATATCCTTTTCCTTTAATCATGTTAACAGATAACTTTAAGTGTCTTCCTTAATTTACTAATCCATCTCTTTTTCTTGCCCTCTTTGCTTGTTCAGACTAAGACGTGTCTCACGTCATACGCCTATGAGAATGCACTTTGGAAACAACAGTGCGAGTTCTTGGATGAGAAGAATAAAGCTTTGCTTCGTAAATCCTCTGGTTCAGAGGTTGGTCCCTCAACATCTTCTTTGGTTCCCACCGTAGAGACTTGTGCTACTGGGACTGAAGACCAGGAAATAATAAACAAGGTGATGGAGATTTCTCGTGCTCAAGAGCAGGCCAACCAAATGGCTAGAAAGTTAGAGGAATTTCAGTTACAGAGCACGGCTCGAATTAGTGAGCTGGAATCTCAAGTGTCCATCCTCGAAGCTTCTTTAGAGGAGTACGAAAACGATGTCCCACTTAGGCAAAGAGATAGATATGTCAGGAAATCTGACGAAAGTGTTGTTCGCGAATTTCTCAATTCTCCTGTTCATACGGCGTTGGTGTATCGGATGGTCGGTCCTTTACTTGAAAATACTTTTAAGAAGGCGATTCATCAGCTGGTCGCTCTGGAGATGATCGATGATCGTCGAAAATAGTATTTTAAGGCTGCTCATATTCGGTTGAATCGCTATGGTGAATTTTATTCTTCTTCTGAGGTCCCAGATGTTCTTTATCAAAGTTTTCCTCTAGCTCACCTTGTCGAAGAATTTGGAAACCCATTGCCAATTCCCCCTTCTGACGTCAACGAAGAGCTTGATAATACTTTTGTTGATCCCGAACTCGAGGAAGAAGAGGAAGAGGATATTGGTACGACTGAGGTCGTCGGTACCGACCAGAGAATTTCGGATAGTGAGCAGGCTTCTTAAAACAGTGATTTTTTGAATAATCCTTGTAATTATTTTACTCGTAGGTATTAATTGTAATTTTACCTTTTCTTCTCTTTGTACGCTAAACGTTTCGTATTCTGACAGTCGTGTCTTTTCGGCTTCGCCGTAATAATTCAGACAAGTCATTAAATCTGGCGTAATCATTATGCGTGTGTCTTTTCATATTCTAGCGTTTGCTCCAAGGTCATTTTTGCTGTTTCGCGCCCTTTCTTTAGGTCTGTCGCGTCCTTTCGTGTAGTATAAATACGAAAGGTAAAATCTTGACTTGTTTTTACCGCTATACTCCTCTCTTGACAGAATACTCGTCTTTTACTTAGTCGATAAATTTTCTCGATATTAATTTGTTTATTTTCATAATCCGACTATGAGTAACCTTTTTGGCAATACTTCGAAGCGACCTTCCCGCGAGGGCGCTCGTGATAATAGATCCAAAAAGCATCGAAGAGATGGACCGTCGATGGAGCCTCCTCGTTCGTCCCAAACAAATAGGTCGGAGGTCGATACCAGTGTTATTGTTTCTGAACCTCTCTCTGTGGTAAATTCATCGTTTCCTGAACCAATCCATTCTACTTCGACTCAAGTAGGAAGCATGCCTTCCCCGGGTCGGTTTGCTTTTGGCGATATGTCCAATGAGGAACCAGCTTATAACATAGCTGTTAGCTCAGATGTTTCTTCTTTTGAGCATGTCTTTCATGGGGGGAATTTTACTGTTTCCCTTCCTTTGTCAGTTTCTACTGCCCCAATCATCAGCGGAGGGCAAACTGGTGATGGCTTTTTTGTCAATCCTTCTATGACACAATCCATTGTGCAGGATTGTCCTGATTACTTGTTTAGCAATACCACTGTGATGACTACTTCCTTTGAATCGGGAGGACCTTCCGGAGGTCGAACCGGTTCCAGGTCTGGCCGCCGAACCGTAATTTCTGCTTCGGGCAAGGAGACCACTGTTAGTCCTGACGGGAGAGAATCTCCTCGTCAATTAGATGATCGATGCATCCTTCAGCAAGTCGATGACATTCTTTTGTCGGAGACTCCTCGTTCTGATGGTGTCCCTTTGACCAGCGAACTGCCTGGCTCTGTTGAACCTGATGCTTTGTCATGGGACCTAGGCATGAGTACTATTTTGCCTGGCGAGTTGAGGAAGCTCGAAGGCGCCTCCAATGTTCGCCTTGTTCAATCTTTGGTGAAGATATGTGAGCAGGTAAACGTATTTCGAATATTCTTCCTGTTCTTTGTCTAGAATTCCTTGTTGTAAGGCGATTTCTGTTGTTCTTTCTGTTCTTAGGGCAAGTATTTTGCACTCCAGCTGGGTGTGCAAAATGACGAACTGTGGAATAGTCGGAGAGTTCTTCAGGGTCATTTGGAGTCCGAGAAAGCTAAAAGCAGGGGTTTGGAGTTGCAGCTGCAACTTGATAAAGATGATCTTCAAAAATTGGAGGCCGAAAAAATTGTCCTTGAAAAGGAGAAAGATAATTTAGCTCAAGCAGCTGTTCTGGCGGAAGAATCTCGTCGGCAGTCCTATGAGGAAGGTTATGATGCCGGTTATCTAAAGCGTCAAGAAGAATTGATGGCTTTTGCTGGGAGTGTGACTCCTCGGAAAGCTGTTTCTGGTAGTCGGCCCGCTGACCGTTCTTCTCAGTGACCTTTGCTCGACCTGGCAGGCCTTGGACTGTCCTTTTTTTTTTTTTTTTTTTTTTTTTTTTTTTTTTTTTTTTTTTTTTTTTTTATGGCCCGACGTTTGTGTATTTACTTGGGCTGAAATTTTTGTAATGGGAGGAAAAATTGGAAACGATGATCTTTTGTAGGCAGATTCTTGCCTGATCAATTGTCTTTTGCATATGTACTTTGTTACGCTCATGCTTCCTTTTTGCATAAATATAATGTTCGCTTCAGCAAATCAAGACCTTTGTTGATCAAAATCCAGTATATTCCTTTGGTTTACATGCCCCAGCATGTTTTACGTCATAATTTAGGCAATAGGTTATTTATATCGATAATGCTCATCGTCTTGGTCGATGCTCAATCTAAGCCTTGTGCTTTTGTCTTTTTTGCGATCTAAAACTTATATAAAGAGGTTATTGTCCCTCTGTTGATCTTCAGTTTTCTTTACGTCATTCTCCAGAAAAATGTCGCTTTCAATCTTTTCCAAATCCTTATATTCCCAGCATTAATTTTTTGAACGATATGTTCCTTGGCTAGTGTACCATTATATCACTTTTTTGATATGGGAGGAATTGGAAAATGTAGGTGTTTTAGCCAGATCTACCCTGTTCAGACCCTCTTAAGCAATTCTTTGGTATGTTAGGCAGTGACGTCTTTGCCGTTTAGAAATAGGAGGACTATTCTCCTGATTTCTATGTCAGATATCTTGGACTCCATAGGAGTTTCTGTATAGCTTAATCAATGGTCATTCATATAATGTATGAGGCAGTGACGTCCCTCGTATTTTGAAGGGTTTGGTCTTTTATCCTCTATCTTTTATCGAGCAACTGTCCTTTTCGCTGTGATTTTGAAGCTTATGTCACATCGTTTGTGGCTTCTAGGTTTTTAAGCTATCGACCATGAAGTATGATCGTTCCAGTATGACCGGTCTGGAGTTCTTTAGGTTTACTTGTGTTATTTGGGTGATCGCTTCGATCCAAGACTTCTCTCGTTGTCGACCAGTTGAGGCGAATAGATGGTGCCGTTCCAACTTATCTGCATTTATTACGGGGAGTCAAAGGGTCGTATCCATGTCCGTTGATCAAATACTTTTTCAGCCGTTGGATCCCTTAGATCTACCCCTATAAATAGGGGGCTGGTTTATATTCTTCATTTGCAATTTACCCAAAAAGGATGGAGATCTCAAATTCCTTAGATTTTATTCTGCCCTCTGATCCCATTGTTTTCAAGAAATCTCATTACTATGAATTATTTGTTCAAAATAGTGAAGTCGTTCCCAGTCTTGTATTGACGGGTCCCATGCCAAGCCTACCTTGTATCGACGGGTCCCATGAGATCTCTGCATTAGTCTTCATCATACTAGAGGTCCGTGGTTTCCGTTTGCACATGGTGAGTTCATACATGCCAGTCACCCCTGTTCTTCGATGTAACCTCAGGAGTGATAGACCACCGGGGTGGCTGGTAAGTTTACCGTTTCACGACGGTCCCGAATAGATGCTGCTATAGAGTAAAATGTTTTATAGATAAAGTAAAAGCAGTATCTTCTTGCGGGTGAGTGAGCATTGCTTAGCTATCTGGCTGGTAATGTTCATTTCGTCTGGAAGAACATTTGATCTTCAGAGCCTGGCCGTCGAACCAAAGAAGTCGACCATCCTGAGCAGCATGCTTCTTAGGTGGTTTTATCATAATCGACGAGGTACTAGGGAGGAGATTGGTGTTTCCGTGGACATTGTCGTGAAGATCGCCGATAACAGAGGATCATTTCATTTACACATTGTAATGATCTTTAAGTAGTATGCAGGCCTTTGTAACGTATGATTTTGTATGTAACTGCTTTGATGAATAAAATATACTTTATTCCTCGTATCTTCCTTGTCGTTAATTCTGTCATAATTTACTTATGAGTTGCTTCATCCGAGCAGACGGTTTTATACTTAGTCTATCTTCAAAACTTTAGCAGATCATTTAGATCGTTAGAAACAGATCAAGGAGTTTTTATTGAGCGTATCAATGTTTTTAACCCAAAGTATTTTTGATCGATAAGCTTGAGCGAGGAGTTTTTATTGAGCGGATCAATGTATACTCGACTCTTTTTTGAATTGTAGACTTAGGTGTTTAATCAAAAAGTCTTTTTGATATATCGAGGAGTTTTTATTGAGCGGATCAATGTTTACTCAACTCGTTTTTGATCATACTTAGGTTTTTAACCAAAAAAGTCTTTTTGATATATCGAGGAGTTTTTATTGAGCGGATCAATGTTTACTCGACTCGTTTTAGATTAGACTTAGGTTTTTAACCAAAAAAGTCTTTTTGATATATCGAGGAGTTTTTATTGAGCGGATCAATGTTTACTCGACTCGTTTTAGATTAGACTTAGGTTGTTAAGCCAAAAAGTCTTTTTTGATTGTCGTAAATAGTTCGAGGAGTGTTTATCGAGCGGATCGATGTTTACTCGACTCTTTTTTGATTGTAGACTTAGGTTTTTAACCCAAAGAATCTTTTTGATATATCGAGGAGTTTTTATTGAGCGGATCAATGTTTACTCGACTCGTTTTTTTTATTAGACTTAGGTTTTTAACCAAAAAGTCTTTAGATTGAGCGAGGAGTTTTTATTGAGCGGATCAATGTATACTCGACTCGTTTTTTATTAGACTTAGGTTTTTAACCCAAAAAGTCTTTAGATCAATAAGTTTGAGCGAGGAGTTTTTATTGAGCGGATCAATGTTTACTCGACTCGTTTTTTTTTTTTATTAGACTTAGGTTTTTAACCAAAAAGTCTTTAGATTGAGCGAGGAGTTTTTATTGAGCGGATCAATGTATACTCGACTCGTTTTTTATTAGACTTAGGTTTTTAACCCAAAAAGTCTTTAGATCGATAAGTTTGAGCGAGGAGTTTTTATTGAGCGGATCAATGTTTACTCGACTCGTTTTTTATTATACTTAGGTTTTTAACCCAAAAAGTCTTTAGATTGAGCGAGGAGTTTTTATTGAGCGGATCAATGTATACTCGACTCGTTTTTTTTATTATACTTAGGTTTTTAACCCAAAAAGTATTTTTGATATATCGAGGAGTTTTTATTGAGCGGATCAATGTTTACTCGACTCGTTTTAGATTGTAGACTTAGGTAAGTCTTTTTGGTATATCGAGGAGTTTTTATTGAGCGGATCAATGTTTACTCGACTCGTTTCGTTCATAGTATTTCCTAAGGTTGACAGCATTCCAGGTTCTTGGTAAGGCAGTTCCATCCAAGTGTGCAATTTTGTATGAACCTTTCTTCCCCACGCCAATGACGATGTAAGGTCCATCCCAATTTTGTTGTAACTTTCCCACATGCTTGGATACTTCTACCTTTTTCAAGACCAAATCTCCTTCTTTGAAGGTTCGGACGCGTACTTTTTGATTATATGCTTTCTCCATATTAGCTTTAGTGGCTTGTAAGCGTACAGCAGCTTTATCTCTTAAAGCTTCTGTTAAATCAATGTTGTTTTCTCTTGACTTTTCATTTTCTTGGTCATCGAACATTTCTACTCTTGGCGTTGGGATTAGGGTTTCCACAGGGATAACCGCTTCCGACCCATATACCAAGCTAAATGGGGTTTCCCCAGTTGAGTTCCTTACTGTCGTCCGATTAGCCCATAATACTCCTGGGAGTTCATCAAGCCATTTTCCTTTGGCTGCTCCTAATCTTTTTTCCAAAGATTTTATTATCTCTCTGTTTGCTACTTCAGTTTGTCCATTTGCTCGAGGATGTCCTACCGAGGTAAAATTTTGTTGAATTCCAAGTTTTGTACACCATTCTGTTATCTGTTTCCCCGCGAACTGAGTTCCATTATCGGAGATAAGGATCCTTGGGATGCCGAATCGACAAACTATGAATTTCCATAGGAAATTGATAACTTGGAATTGGGTTATTCGGGCGAGGGCGACGCATTCTATCCATTTGCTGAAGTATTCTACGGCGACCAGGACATAAGATTTCTTTGATCTGGCCACTGGGAAGGGTCCCACGATGTCCATTCCCCATTGATCGAATGGCCAACAAACTGGAATAGGGTGCATGTTTTCTGCTGGTCGATGACATATGTTAGCATGGATCTGGCAGTGATGACATTCTTGGACATATTGAACGGCATCTTTATTGATGGTCGGCCAATAGTAACCCGTCCTGAGACATTTTAAAGCCAATGCTCTTGATCCGCTGTGGTTTCCTGCATCCCCATCATGTATTTCTCGTAGTATATCGATGGTTTGTGATTCAGGTACGCATTTCAGAAGAATCCCTGATACTGATCTTCGGTAGAGTTTTCCTTCTACCAGTGTATATTTTGGAGCTCGATATCTTATTTTCCGAGCTTCATTTTGGTTAGGTGGTACTTTTTCTTCTCGAAGATAGTCTATCATTGGGGTCATCCAGTTTTCTTCGGCTTCTTCGATTTCCATTATATCGACTACTGGAGTTTCGTCGATGTCGATTGCTGGTGTATTAGAGACCAACCAGCTGATCACCCGTTCGGTCTTTCCGTCATGGGATCCTGTGAATTTTGATAGCTGATCAGCCCATTTATTTTCCGAACGTGGTATGTTCTGGATACTAAAACTTTCAAATTTCTCAGCTAGAGTTTTCACTTTGGCGAGGTATTTGACCATGTTGAATTCCTTAGCCTCGTATAGGCCTTCTATCTGTCTTTGCACTAATTCTGAATCAGTGAGTACCTTAAGACTTTTTATATTGGCTTTGATCGCCATCTCCATTCCTGCGATTAATGCTTCATATTCAGCTTCATTGTTTGTCACAACAAAGTCCAGTGTTATCGCGTAATTTAAATCTTCCTTATTTGGTCCGGTGAAGTTGATTCCGGCGCCTCCTCCTTCTCGGCATGATGCACCATCGACATGCATTAGCCAAGTTTGATCTTCAATGATCAAAACATCCTCGTTGGGGCAGCTCGATGATTCAGTAGCCTGTGTCGGTGTTTCTAATATAAAATCGGCCAACACTTGGGCCTTGATGGCAATCCTTGGTTTGTAGTCTACCTCGAACTGACTGAGTTCGATGGCCCATTTGATTAGTCGACCGGAGGCTTCTGGTTTTGCTAGAACTTGCCTTAGCGGCTGATTCGTCAGAACGATGATTTTGTAAGTTAAGAAGTAGGGTCGGAGTTTTCGTGCAGCCACCACTAAGGCCAGTGTGAATTTTTCTATTTCTAAGTAATTTTTCTCCGCCCCTTGCAATAACTTGCTGAGATAGTATACGGGCTTATGCTCTAAACCCTCAACTTTAATTAGTACTGAACTAATCGCTGCATTGGAGATGGAGATGTACATATACAATGGTTCTCCTTCCGTTGGTTTTGCCAACATCGGAGGTGTAGTCAAATATTCTTTGAGCTGCTCGAAGGCCTGATCGCATTCTTCGGTCCAAACAAAGTTCTTTGCCTTTCGGAGAGTTTGGAAAAAAGGGAGGCTTTTGTCCGCAGACTTTGATATAAACCTGTTTAATGCTACGATCTTTCCAACCAGGCTTTGTACTTGAGAGATAGTTTTAGGAGGTTTCATTTCAGTTATGGCTCGGATTTTCTCTGGGTTGGCTTCTATTCCGCGTTGGTGAACTAGATATCCCAAGAATTTTCCTGATTTGACACCAAAGGTGCATTTTGCTGGGTTTAACTTCATACGATATTTTCTTAAGATCTGAAAGCATCGATCGAGATGCTTTACATGATCTGCTTCGTTCATACTTTTGACCAGCATGTCGTCCACGTAGACTTCCATCAGTTCTCCGATTAATTCTTTGAACATTAGGTTTACTAACCTTTGGTAAGTAGCTCCGGCATTTCTTAAGCCGAATGGCATTACTATGAAGCAATATACTCCCTGCTCGGTTACGAACGCGGTTTTTTCTTGATCCCGCTCATCCATGTATATTTGGTAAAACCCTTGGAAGGCGTCCATCATACTGAATAATGCGAAGCCAGCTGTCGAGTCGACCAATAAGTCGATCCTTGGCAGGGGGTAAGGGTCGCGCGGACACAACTTGTTGAGGTCGGTGAAATCATTACACATCCTCCATTTATTATCCTTTTTATCTCCTTTAGCGACTAGTATGACATTGCATAGCCATTCTGAGAAATGAATTTCTCGGATTTGTTTTGCCTCGAGTAACCTTTCTACCTCGGCTTTGATAATTTTATCTTTCACCGGTCCATGATTTCTCTTCTTCTGTCTGGCGGGTTTCGCCAAAGGATCTATTTTTAGGGAATGCTTTATTATTCGAGGATCAATTCCTTCAATGTCATTTGCGCTCCAAGCGAAGACATCGGCATTGTTTCTGAGGAAGTCGATCAGCATTATTTCTCCTTCTTCGCTCAACTCTGTGCCAATTCTCGTCTTTTTGGATGAGTCGCCTTCTACTAGAATTATATCTTTATGTTCAGGGGGTTTCAAAGATAAGTCTAGCGGTTCTTTCCCCTTTTTATCTAGTCGATCAGTATTAGGAATTTCAACCTCATTTCTAATGAGATCGCCTTCGATCTTTCTCTTGCTCGGAGTAATGGACTTAGGATGTTCTTTCATAGTTAACGAAGTACTATAGCAGTCCCAAGCCATGCAATGGTCGTTTGTTATTTCTCCGATGCCTGTATCGGTTGGAAACTTTATCTTCTGATGATAAGTAGAGACAACAGCTCGGAATAGATTGAGAGCAGGTCGTCCCAATATCGCATTATAAGCGAAAGGGGTTTCTACTACTAGAAATTTTACTAGCTTCACTGTCCGGTGGGGTACTTTTCCGAGCGATACGCTCAAGGTTATCGTTCCGCTGGGGATGATTTCGGACCCCCCGAATCCTATTAATGGCGTAGCTACTTTCTGCAAGTTTATCTGCCCCAAGTCCATTTGGGCTAAAACTTCTCGGGAGATAATATTAGCTGAGCTCCCATTATCTATTAAGATTCTCTTGACATTGTAATTTGCTATTTCTAGCGATATTACCATAGGGAAGTCGGGGTTATCCTCTCTTGCGTCCCAAATAATATTTTTAGGTGCTTCGCCTTCATTAAAACTGATCTGCTGATCGTTTGACGGCCTGCTTTCCAAGGTCCAAATTTCTTTTGGGTATTTTGAGTTTCCAATTAAGGACCTGGCAGTTCTTCGCCGGGCGTTACGACTATCTCCACCCGCGGGACCCCCGGAGATCGTATGGATAGTTCCGTTGATCTGGTCGTGGTTTGACTCCTGAATAGGTCGTCGCTCAGGTGATCTTTGATGAGAATTTCTCCTTCGATCAACATTCCGAGGGCTTCTAGTTCTTTCTTACGGTTATCTCGCTCTATGTATTCGTCAAGTTTTCCTTGCTCGATAAGTTTCTCAACCTCTCTCTTAAGGTGAAAACAATTCTCCGTTCGATGTCCATGTGCCCTATGGTATTTACAGTATTGATCGTAGTTTCGAGAGCCTGGTCTCGGTTGCGCGATTTTCCTCGCTTCGGGAATCCAGTTATTTCTTTCTAGGACTTCCAATATTTCTTCCATTGGAACATTTAACCTTGGGTATTCTACATGATTCACCCTGCCTCTGATTGGTTGATCATGGTTTCTTGGTCTTTGGTAGAAATTATGTTGTCTGTCTTGGTCGGCTTTGTTGTATTCCAGTCGGTGGAAAACATTACCTCTTTTGGAAGATCGCTCGTAATCCAAAGGTTTTTGGGTAGGAAACCTCTCATGCCGTTTGGAGCCTGAGGTGGTGGCTTTGTTTTTGTTTTTATCCTTAAAGGAATTCATCTCTTCTTGGGTCATATACTTAGAGGCCAAGCTCATAATGTCAGCAAACGTTCTCGGTTGTTTTCGACTGAGGGCGTTTCCAAACTGCCTATTTTTAGTGAGGTCGAATAGGATAGAAATTATGTAATCGATATTCGGTGAGTCGATTTTCAGTAATTCTACGTTGAACCTCGCCAACCAATTTCTTAGGGATTCTCCCTCTTGTTGGTGTATGGTTCCTAGGTAGCTCATCGGAAGTTTTTGCCTCCTCTGACTGGCAAATTGCTGTATTAGTTTATTGCATAATTCTCGGAAACTGAATATAGAGTTGGCCGGCTGTTTGGCAAACCAATCCAGCGCGAGTCCTTCGAATGTTGTTACCATTAGCTTGGCGGTGAATTCGGCGGAGTGGGCATACAAATTCATTATATTCGTAAAGCTAAAGATATAATCGTCCGGGTCGGTGGTTCCATCATATCGGGGTAGTCTTCCCGGGACCTGTCCCGCGGACTGAGCTTCTTTTATTTCCCTGCAGAAAGGAGAGCAAGCCGCAAGGCTTTCCTGGAGTTCTGCAGTCCGGGCCCACGGGTTCTGCACAGATCGTAATCGTTGTTCAAGTCGCTCCTGTACCATCCTTTCAATTTCTCGTTCTGAGAATCGAGTCGCTCTCGGTCGATAGGGGATTGTATCATCTATATCATCTTCGATTGGGATGATTGTTCGTTCCTTTGATCCGCTGCGAACTGCTTGTGGTACTCTTCGACCTGTTCTTCTTTGGGGACGGTTGTCGGAGGGTTTAGAATTGACCTGCTGTGGGCTGTGCAGCGAGCGACGCTCACTTGCTGGGCTGTCAGCTTGTTGAGAGGTCCGTTCGTTCGGCCTTGGCACTCCTGTCGCGGGAGTTGCCCCGGGAGCCGTAACGTTCCGAGGAATTTGGTCTAAAACTAGCAATTCTTCTGGAGAGAGTGACTTGAAGAGCATCGCTATTTGTTTCAGTTTTTCCTGAGCGCCAGGGAGAGGAACGCGTATTTCGGGAACTTCGGGTTCCTCTGGTATAGTACCGGTAAGACCTCCTTGGTGTTCCTGCTGACGTGATCGGGTATCTGGGAGATTTTCATTGGTGTTGGGATTGTTGTTATCGTTGTTGTCTTGTGGATCTTCAGATGTGTTGTGGCCGGTGGTTGTATTGCTTCTCGCTCCAACACGAGCGCTTTTCCTTGGGCGAGCCATGTGTCGATTCGAATAATTAACCTAGCCCCACGGTGGGCGCCAACTGATTTAACCGGATTTCATCGGGTTAATTGTATATCAGTGAATTTGTATATTTAGTAGGGCTCCGTTACTTTATTCCGGATGGATCAATCACAAAGAAAAGCAATGATTAAGAACAAGAAGTATAACCACAAGTAAAGCTAATAACACATCAATATGGAGAGCAAAATAGTATGAATAATATAGATTCTTATTCAGTTGCAATGCCTTAGGCAGAGAATATTTGTGTATCCTTGAAGTAAAGGATTTCGTAGTTGTTTAATACAATGATTAACTAGGTATTTATACAATGTTTAACCTAGTTTTACAAGGAATCATAGTCCTAATAGGACTCGGCCCAAATATCCTTCATGGGTCCGGAGTATTATCTTTAGATCGAAGAGAGCCGTGCTTGGCCGGGTCTGTCAGACGATCTTGATCTGCTCGGATGGGTCTAATCGATCTTAACATCTTTGTTCGATTCGAGTAATATGTAGGGTGCGAAATAGCCCCCATCAAGTCTGTTGAACAGTCTCTGGTCTATCAGCTGTTTGCAACTCGTCTGTTAGACAATCAACTCTGTGATTTTGAAAAGCACTTGAGTCATCAGCTGAGTTGAGATCAGGTAGTATGATGGGTATATATTCTTCATTCTTTCCAACATTCATCTTCTGTAAATCAGTAGATAGATCTTGATTAACATTTTGATTCTTTTCAGAAGATTGACTTGGCTCATCAAATACTACATGAATGGATTCTTCTATTAGTAATGTTCTTTTATTGAAAACTCTATAAGCCTTACTAACAGATGAGTATCCTACAAAAACAGCTTCATCAGCCTTTTCTGCAAATGCAGTAAGGTGATTTTTCCCATTGTTCAATACAAAACATTTACAACCAAAAATCTTAAAGTAATGAATGTTTGGTTTCCTGTTGTTCCAAACTTCATATGGAGTCTTGTTTTGGTGCTTGTTGATCATGCATCTGTTTTGGGTAAAACATGCTGTATTTGTTGCTTCTGCCCAAAATCTTTGTGGCAGCTTTGCTTCAGCTATCATGGTTCTGACAGCTTCTTTCAGTGTTCTGTTTCTCCTTTCAGCAACACCATTCTGTTGAGGGGTTCTGGCAGCAGAGTACTCATGATGTATTCCTTTGATATTACAATACTCTTCAACAGTAGAGTTTGTAAACTCTGTCCCTCTATCTGATCTGATCTTCAATATTTTGATACTCTTCTCATTCTGGATCAGTTCCATCAGATTTGTAAGATGTTCCTTGGTTTCACTTTTCTTCTTCATGAAAATCACCCAAGTATATCTTGAATAATCATCCACAACAGCTAGGCAGTATTTCTTTCCACCATTGCTGACTGGATCAATGGGTCCAAATAAGTCCATATGTAGTAGCTCCAATATTCTTCCAGAAGATTGATGCTTCTTGCTTTTGAACGATGACTTGATTTGTTTACCCTTCTGACAGGCGTCACAGAGCTTATCTTTGCTCATGACTGTTTTAGGAATCCCTTCTACCAAATCATTCTTGATTAATCTGTTGATGGTCTTGAAGTTTAAATGATTCATTCTCTTGTGCCATAGCCAACTAACTTCACTTGGTGCAGATGCAACCAAACAAATACTTGAATTCTTGTCAACAGAATCCCAGTCGACTATGTAGATATTTCCTTGTCGTCTTCCAGATAAAATTACCTTCTTTGTACCAATCTGTTCAACATAGCACTTATCTGTTGAGAAGATGACTGAATATCCCTTGTCACAAAATTGACTTATGCTCAGCAGATTATATTTGAGGCCTTTGACATATGAGACGTCAGATATCTCTATGTTCCCTCTGATTAACCTTCCTTTAGCTTTAATCTTGCCTTCTTTGCTGTCTCCAAATGTAACACTTGGACCATCCACAGCAACTGCATCTGTCAACTCATGTATGTTTCCACACATGTGTCTTGAACATCCACTGTCCAAGTACCAAATCTTCTCTACTTTACTCCTACTCCTAATCCTATCCTACAAAACAAAAATAAAATTGTTTTAGGTACCCTTATTGAGAGGGTCCTGAAGGATTAGTTCCACCTTTGACAACCCAAGATGTTGATGTCTTAGGCTTCTTAGGTTTCTGAGTTTTGACAGGAGCATGAACAGTTTCATCATAATTATCAAATAAGTCATGTTGATGATCAGTATGATAAGAATAATGTTCATAAGCAGGGTAAGGTGCATGATAAGCAGGATATGCATGCATTGGATGAGCAGGATAAGGTGCATAGTAACTAGGAAATTGAGGTGCATGATACATAGGATGATATGCAGCAGGTTGCACATAATATGACTCATTTCCATACCAAGCATTTTGATTTTTCTTGTTCTTATGCTTCTTTGGTTTACTAACAGTTTGCTCATTAACAGACGACTTAGTTTTCTCACTAGTCTGATTAGTCTTAACCTTATCAGAAGACTTCCTAGGACTCTTCTGTTTGGGTTTACTAGTCTGTTTTC
Source organism: Penstemon barbatus (assembly GCA_003313485.2). Taxonomy (NCBI): domain Eukaryota; kingdom Viridiplantae; phylum Streptophyta; class Magnoliopsida; order Lamiales; family Plantaginaceae; genus Penstemon; species Penstemon barbatus. Next base: position 52,825,170 of record CM064877.1, on the reverse strand, counting down.
CTACACTAGGCTCTTTGCTCTTTTTAGCCTTAGGAGATTTCTTCTCCTTTAATACTTTCTCAGATGAGGTAGGTTTAGAAGTTTTAACATACAAAATGACCTTACTATTGTCAGCAGAAATGAATTTTTCAGTATGGTTCAATTCTAGTTTATCCTTTTCTAAATGTGTCTCCTGTTTACTATATGTAGGCATGGATGCAACAGTTGACTTGTCATGAGACTCGATAATTTTCTCAAGTTCCATGATTTTTCCTTTATAGACCTCACATTCAGCTTTCAGAGATTCATGCTCTTGCTCAAGCTGTTTATACTCAGCTGATTCTTTAGGCTTTTCAGCTTTAAGTTTCAGTGAGTTATTTTGCTCTTTTAGCAAGCTCATCTCTTCCTTAAGCTTAACAAATTCTCCAGCAATAGTAGTATTATTTAACATCATTTGCTCTAGAGAATCAAACAATTCATTATTTGGAGGAGTTACCTCATCCTCGGAGTCATCAGATTCCTTAGCCATCAGGCAGAGGAGAGCAGGTTTCTCTTCATCAGAAGATTCTTCATCAGACGTGTCTGAATCTGAATCAGATGAGTAGACAGCAGCAAGCTTTTCTGCTTCAGCTACCATTGCTTTCCCTCTTTGATGCTTTCTTTCTTTTCTGATTCTCTTCTCTTCCTCAGTGTATTTTTCTGCTTTTGGATATGGGCAGTCCCTGATGAAGTGTCCCAATTTCCTGCAGTTATAACACATTAGTTTTGCTTTATAATCATCTTTCTCTTGAGAAGAAGAGTTAGGTTTAGAAGTAGAAGCAGCATGATTGTATTTGTTTTTCATCTTTCTCTTATAGAACTTCTTGAAGTTGTTCATCAATAATGCTACATCTCCAGCAGTGTACTCATTTTTGTTGAGTAGAGATGCTTCATCAGATGAGTCCACATCTTTGCTTTTGTGGGCTGGTCTTCTTGGATTTTCAGCAGCAACAAGTGCAGCTGTGGGACTTGAAGTTGAGGTTTCTTCAACACCCATTCTAGGCAGTTTATACTCATACGCCTTGAGTACAGAGAACAGCTCTGTAAGAGAAATCTTCCCCAGATCTCTTGATTCTTCCATAGCTGTCACCTTCATATTGAACTTGGGGGGCAGGGCCTTCAGAACTCTGACGGTGATCTCCTTGTCAGTAAAGGTCTTTCCCAGCTTAAGAACTTCATTCAATGTTCTGTTAAACCTGGTATCCATCTGATCAATGGTCTCTCCAGATTTCATCTTGAAGTTGTCCAGCTTCTCCAAGGCAACACTGAGCTGATGCTCTTTGATGGCGTCGTTTCCTTCACTCATGTCACGAACCTTGTCCCACATCTCTTTTGCAGTTTTGCAATGTTTGACCTTGTCAAACCGATCATTATCCAGGGCTTTGGTCATGATGAAACGGCCAACTTTGTCCAGATTGAACAGCTTTATTTCTTCGGCTGTCATCTCTGTCAGATCTTTTTCCACCACCATTTCAGCTTCATCTACTATAATGGTCTTGGTGAATTTGAATGGACCTTTAATGATACATGTGTACATGTTGTCATTATAGGCTGCTAGAAAGATTTCCATTCTAATCTTCCAGTCCTCAAAGGACATACCAGCAATGTGGGGAACATGACTGATACAATCCATTTTTCAAAAAGTTTTGATTTTTCAAAAATATGCTCTTTTGAAAAAGTTTGAAAACCTTTGAAAAACACTTGGATCAAGCTCGTTGATCAGGCAGCTGATTCAAATGTACCACCTGCTCTGATACCACTTGTTGGTCCCAAGTGGTCAGAAGAGGTTTAGAGGGGAGGGGGGGTGAATAAACCTCTTTAAAAAATTTCTTCAAATTTAACTTTAAAACTTTTACTTTAACTGAACAGACTAAGCTGATCAGATTAGTTAGTTACAACTCTGTTCGCGAACAAATCTTTGAACAGCCTTGTTGACCACTCGTCTGATTGTTACTTAGCTGATTTTGCCAAAATCAGTTTTAATACTTAGAGTACTTGCAGCGGATTTTCAAAGTGTTTTTCACAAGTAATCTTAGTAGTTTGAAAAATGTTTTCCCCAGTTTTATAAACTCCTTTAAATCTTTTTCAAACAGTTAAGTTAATGTGTTTTATGCAAACTGAAAAATATGCAAGTAAAATGCAAACAAAAACACAGGCAATTTTTATAGTGGTTATATGGATTTGAATATCCTTTAGTCCACTCTTCCAAGTCACACAGATCTTGGGTTATACTATAATCACTAAGTTTACAGTATACTCTGCTTGCGCCAATCAACAAATGAAACGGCCACAAGTGCGCAGTAAGAAATCACAAAGAAATCCTACTTCTCTGAAGTAATATCACTCACTTAGACGGATATCTACTTCTCACAACACTCTTGATTACAAAATCACTCAGAAGATGTATTTTTCTTGATTCTTCAACTCTGCTTTCGTCAACAAATGACTCAGCTGATGAGTGAGCTGTTCTTGAGACTTAAAGAATTTTGTTTCGGGAATTTCTCTCAGAAAGTGTGTTGCTTGTTTCTTCTTCGTCTCTTTCAGCTATTTATACTTGAGGATTGAAAAATGTCCGTTGAAGAGAGACAAGATTCAAATTCCTCGAGTACTGGTCCTTAAAATCCGCGAACGGCTCTTTTGCAGTCTGACCGTACTATGAACAGTACAATTCTGCAGGCAGCATTAAATGCACCCAGCTGATGTGAAGCATTTCTTCAATCATTTGTCTTTAATAACCTTGTACTTCAGCATTTATTACTCCAAGGGGCATTTATTACCGTTGGGAACACTTCATGATCTTCTTCACTTGGCTGACGAAACTACAAATCTGATGGTGAACTCGGCTGATCTCAAACTTGAACAAATCTGATTTGAGTCGGCTGATCTTCATCAGTCTGATAACTTTACTTCAGCAGATCAGAAGTCTTGGACCTTGAAATTTTGACTCTTCTGATGTCTTCTTTACTTAGTCAAAATTCCTCTAAGGGATCATCAGCTAAGTTACTCCATACTTAGCCAATCTTGAAGTTTTGGAATCCTTCAAAACCTCCCTTAACAAATTGTCTTCAGTGCCTTCATCTTCATCCTTATCCAACAATCTTGTAGGACCTCAGGCGCTACCACTTGCCCCAAAACCAATTGGTGTTAGGGAATGCGCATACCCTTCCCTTATAGTGCATTCACGCAAGCGCCCACGATATTCGATTGTGGCTCCACCCGCACACTTAGTTTGGGTCTCCATCCGCACACTCAGTTTGGATGCCACAGGACAATTGCTGTCACCCGCACACTTAGTTTGGGTGCCCAACAATCTCCCCCTCAGCAATTGCTCCTGCTGGGAATCGAACACGTGACCTTGGCTCTGATACCACTTGTAGGACCTCAGGCGCTACCACTTGCCCCAAAACCAATTGGTGTTAGGGAATGCGCATACCCTTCCCTTATAGTGCATTCAAGCAAGCGCCCACGATATTCGATTGTGGCTCCACCCGCACACTCAGTTTGGGTCTCCATCCGCACACTCAGTTTGGATGCCACAGGACAATTGCTGTCACCCGCACACTTAGTTTCTCTCTGTAATTAAAAACTCAGATGAATACAGTTTTAACCATCCTAAAAAATTATATTTTGATATTCCAACAAATACAAAAATACCTTATGTTTTTCTTCCAACTCCAAGAGTTTTTTCTCGCAATTTCCGAATACCTCGATAGCAGCTTTTAGTGCATTGGATTTTTGCACGCATTATAAATTTAAAAAAATTTGTATAATTTTAACAAAGCTTATTAAAAAAAAATTTAAACCACCTTTTCTTTATGCTGGCCTTCAGGATGAAACTCGAGCTCTTTTTTCTTTGTTTCTATGAGTAATTTAATATCTTCCATTCTTCTTATCTTGCATAGAATACAAACATGTTAATAAGAATTACAATTATTTTCATTATATGAATAAAAAAAAAGATAAAAACTTTATATAGATTTTGTTTACCTGGTGAAAATGAAACAACTGTTTTCAAGCAATATTAGATATGTAAATGTAATGATCGTATAAGTCGAATGTATATAAATATATAAATTCAACCTTTTTTGAAAATACGAAAAGCTCTTTCTGAAAGATGGATAGATATGTCGTTTGAAGCTTTTATCGAAAGATGTATTGTTATGGTTTGAATTGTTGGGAATAGTAATCGTCGTTTAGTTAATGACTTCAAAATTCTTATATATCCTGCATAGTTTTGAAAGTTTTAGTACACCACATCATCCTTCTTATCCGAACTAATTAAATAATAATAATACGATTATAAATTAAAATAAAAAATTATATTCTGTAGAGATCGTTCCGAGCCTTGATAGAGATTGCCCGATCTTAATGAACGGTGCCTCCTTCTATACACTTCAAACAACGTCAATTTTGCTTCATCTTAACTATCTACGCTTATTTCGATTTGCTATTTCAGAATTCCGAATTAATTTAGGGTAATGGGTTAGTGGATTTGTTGTAGCCCCGTAGTTGGCGGCCGTATTTCTTCTTTGGTTGAAACCGAATATAGAAAAAAATAGACAAACATAACAAAAAAATATTTGGCAAGCTCAGATCAAAAAGCAAGATCAAAATAAAAAGTAAAAGAAAGCATAACTAACGTAGAAAATAAATAAAAAAATTACCCGGACTGATAAATAAATGTGGATCGAGTTAAACAATGAACATAAAATAATTGTTCAAATATAAAATACAGAAAAATAAACCACACAGTTATTAACAATGGAACGCACAATTAAAACAATAAAATAGCTTGAAACAAATTACAAATATAAAATATGGGAATTATTAATTAATCTTAAGAAATTCAAAATAAAATAAATTAATATTAGAGCACAGTCCATTATATATATAAGAACATATAATATTCTTTAGGCAAAGGAGGATAACAAGTATAATAGTTAAATAATAATATTTTGTTTATGTAGCAAATTATATTATATAATAAACAGATCCAAATTAAAGTAAAATTACAGGGCATAAACTTCAGAGCAATAAACTATGTAATAGCAATCAAACCAGTACATTATTTTCATTATAGTCCTCATTTTAATCTTCATATCATTTTCGAAATACTTCTATATAACTTTTTCCATATTCAGCCAATTTTTTCGAAGATGTGCTTGCCTTTCCAATTTTTTCTTCTCGCAGAATTCTGAAACTACGTCGTTATGATGGTAGAAGTGCTTAGTGTTATAGTACCTCGTGCATTGTTGATTTTCTTTTTCCTTTTCATATAATGGTTTAATTGGCCGTCATTTTGCAAGCGGTGAGCCCAAAGTGAACTATTTTTTTATCTCATTCTTCTCAATTTCCCGTTTACCTTAACAAATCGACCAACTCTGCTTCCAAACCTCTGTGCCTCCAGCACCGCTGTTTTAAATGAACAAGATGGAACAGAAGAGGAAGATAGGCTGACCGATTTGCCAGATTGTCTTCTCCTACACATCTTGGCTCCAATCACTTGCCTAATAAACTCGATTAACCACCTATACCAAGCCAAATTGATTAGAAATTATGAAATATTTCAAATTGGATAGCATATCTTGGATGGTAAAGTATTTCCAATTCCACCCATACTAACTCATAATTTTTACGAAAATTAAGCATCATCAATTTTATCATCCTTAGATTCCTAGACCAAAAAATTAATTTACATTTACTCCACAATATTAGTTCACAAATATAATCAAAGTAAGCCAATTTATAGTAGCATTGGTAAAGATCCAACGGCCAAGAAATTAGGAAAATCCAACGGTCAGTAAATTAATAAATCAACTGCGTTTTATTTCCAAATATTTAAACAGATCTGAACTCGCGTGTCTTGTAAAATGTGCTATATAAATTTATTTTGTTTTGACCGTTCATCTTTAAACTTTAATTATATGGACTGTCCGAGTATCACCATAAATATAGGTAGTTGATTACGCGGAACGCGTCCTGTTCTAAAAATTATACCATCTATCTTGAAATTCCTTGGCCGTTGGATTACGATTGCTTTTATAGATTCGGTCACTTTGACTTAAATATATAAGAATTAATTATTAATTAATAAATAATGTTGTGTAACCAGCACATGTGACTCACCAGATTCTAGAAAGTACTACGTCAGAAAATAGGCCCGACTAATATGTTTAACAAGCTACAAGACACGCAAGTTAATAAAATTCGAGAAAGACTGTTTAACGAAAAAGATGAGTTTAATTTTATTAACGAAGATGATTTCGAGATTTACGGGAATGAATCATAGATAATATTTTTGAAATATTTTATTTTAAATGTTTTCGATGAAATTACGTTAAACGAAGATACTATAATATGATTCTGTTGTGCGATTGGTTAGGTTCATCTTAGTCCTAAAGTGATTAATCCAATTATTTACTGATCTTGATACTTATAAGTGCCGACAATTGCCAATAACCCGTTCACGATTTTCATTTTGATTTAAATTTACCCCCTTTCATACGAAAACAGCGTCGTTTTGTCCTCTGTTGACCTTTGTTTCTTTTAAATTTGGCTTGTTTTTACATATGTTTTCGTTTACTTTTGTCGGTTATATGCTTTATTTTTGTGTTAAATATTTTATATAGGTCGAAAAATACATCAATTGTAAGAAAAAACACGAATCTGATTAAATAATTAACTTAATCTTATCTTCAAAACATGACATAGAGACTATGTTTGATTTTAAGTATTTCAGTGATGAAAGCGGTATGGAAAATTATTTGTTTTGAAAACAAATCAGTATAAATATAAGTAAAACGCATCTAAAAAAAAATTATTTAAGATTTATATTTTGTTAAAGTAAAAACAAGAAAATGGTAAATTATTTTGAGTTGGAACGTTTTATAAAGAATCAATTGGGTTCTTTAGATCTTGATATAATAGATGTCGATGAACTTATCTATGCAGCGGAGGTAAATCTTCGATGTAATATTTATATCGAGAAATCATTCATAGAAGATGTAATTCGAAATTATAAGTTAGAACAGAGAGCTGCAGGGGAACCAAAATATGGAATCATTAGTTACGAAAGCCAGAATAACTTGCCGGTAAGAGAAAGAGGAGTATTTTTCATGCTAACTTACAATCCATTAGAAGAAATTCAGGTATTATGTAAATATCCTAAATAAAGGTCTAATGAAAGTATAACTTCAACATTTTTTATAACATGTGTTAACAATGTTGTAGAAAGTTCCAGTTGGAATGCAAAAAAATATTGGGATGTCACAAGTAAAAGAGATCTATATATGAAATGGGAACATATTTTGGAGAATCAAAGTTGCTCATCTTCTTTTGGGAGTAGCATGGAATGGAGTAATGATTGAAAATTCAGTAGAATATGCAGACATAATAATGTTATATCAGTCAGCAGTTAACACATTCGAATTTAGCCTTTTCAGTGGTTACTCATCTCGGAAGTTTCAAATATTTAATGAATATGGAGGGATTGAGGATATTAATACTGAATATGAAGGGCAAAAAGAAGTTTCAAATCTTACAACTCCATTTGTATTGAAATCTTGCTATAGTTTTTCAATAATGCCTGCTTTCTTGGTGACAATGCATGGAGCAAATCAACGATTGGTAATGATTTTTCATATTTATTTTCATGTTGCTTAAAAAGTGCTTTAAGAAATTTATGTATAATAAAATAATAATTTTTTTTTTAGAGAATACCTGCGCAGTTTATTCAATCAGCTGCCATGCTAAGTACGCGACGCGTAAATTTGAAATCTGGAATACGAAAATGGTTAGTTACAATGACCGACGAAGGTTTTGGAGATGGTTGGGATATTTTCTATCGAGACCATAACCTGAGTACAGAAATTGTAGTTTTCTTTCGAACAAGTGCAATAACATATCGTCCAGTTATATTTAAGCAGAGTAGAGTACAGATGTTATATAGTTGGTATATTAAAATATCTATAAATTGTGCTTAAAGTATTTTGACTGCATTAGCAGCACATCTTACGTGCTTATATAACTTAAACATAATTACATCCTCATATGTAAGTTGTAAACCACAGATTCTAAAACATTTTGGCCGAAGCATAATAAGAAAGTCTTCCACTTCTTTTCGAGAGACAAATATCTCGAAATTAAATACTATAACTATGTAGCAATAAATAAAAAGCCTTTTGAGAAGAAATTACCTGGAAGAAGATAGGTTGGTTCGATAAAGTGTAGAAGTAATAGAGAGTTAAAAGTTAGAAATAAATTTAATTTGATTTGCACGACTTTGTAAGTGAATAAGGATGGAGAGAACATGAGATTTCCAATTATTGATTTCCAATTTAACCTATACCAATACATCCTTTGTACGTACATTCTCCATTATTGATTTGATTATCTTTACTTTTCTTGAACAAAAATTTGACTTAAATATATTTCATGTTCATAGTCGGAATATATAATCAAAGTAGGCCAATTTATAGTAGCTACGGTAAAGATCCAATAGCCAAGAAATTCGGAGATCAAGTGTGTAGATTGAACAACTATAGAGAAGATAACTTTCCACCTCGTCGTATTGATGAGGAAAGTTTTACAAAAATTAGAAGCTTCATCATTACATAGAATCATCATCATTATCTGACATTGCGTGTCATATAAAACTTGCTGGAATTATTAGTTCTTATCGTATATATATACTGTCCTTTATTAAATAATTTAGTTGACGTCTATCACAAACTCACGAGAACATGCAACACTCAATTAACTTAATTTATCCAAAGATATCCTAGACTATATTGAATTAATCTACTCGACAATAATCAGATAACGTCGAAAATGTCCCGACTATACTGTATGCACATTGATTAAGTTCTCATAGACCAATATACTATCATCCACTACAAAGATGAGTAACTACTGTTTATTAAAATATTGTTCGATGAATATAACCCAAAATTTAAAATTTATTTTGTCTTTTAAACTATCATCATAAACATGAATAGTTCATAAGGTGTGTAAGTTTTCATTTGTTTAATCCAGACTGTTTATTTTATTCTTTCTAAACCGTTGGATATTTCATGTTAATATTATAAAACGATTCGGTGGGTATTCAAGTTTTTTCACTACGTAAAATTAAAAAATGAATATTTATATTTTTTAAAATGGAGAAGAATCACGAAACTCTATATATATTATACTCTCTAATAAAAGTATGTCTACAAGAGATATTATGTAAATAATAAGCAACATAAGTTAAACTCTACATAAATGTTACTCCAAATTTGACAAATAATATATAACGGTATATCACAGACCGGAGAACGACAGTGCGACCCACGTTAGTTGCCGGTTGAGTCACCATGATTTACCTCCTGTGACAATCCCGACGGACAGGAAAGTGAGGGTCGCCCGGGGTGAGCGATTTCACCTTTTAGAACAAAATTATCACATTCCTTCTCAAATAAGTTATTACAACTTTTCTGACATTTGTAGATATTGCGAATTCTTCGATCACAAAATATGTACCAACATATGACATAACTCTTATTGGGACGATTAGCAGAATCCATCTATCGACTCCCAATAATAGGTTGTAAGGAGCACTATCGAGTAACATTTGCAACCATAATCCTACTCCTCGAGACAACGTAACTCCATGAAATACCCACACCAAGCTAACTTGATTATAAATTATGATATATTTCAAGTTGGCTAGCATATATTGGATTATAAATATTTCCAATTCCACCCATACTAACTTATCCTTTGCATATATATTATTCATTATCGAATTTATTTTCCTAACTTTTCTACAACAAAACATTAATTCAAAAATATTTCTTATTACCAGTTGAGAAATACGCTCAAGGTAAGCGAATTTATAGTATCTATGATAAAGATCCAGCGGCCAAGAGAATATAAGATCAACTTCTGCATTGTACTACTGTAAACGTGCCAACTTTCCAAGCAGTCATATTTATGAGGACAGTTTAAATAAATGACTTACAAGATTCATCATTATCCGACGTTGCGTGTATTGCTAGCATCCTCTGTAAAATAATTGATTTGACATCTATCACCAATATGACGTCAATACGCCACGCTAAATTAACTTGTTCGAAAATGTGTAAGCGGTCACTCCGATCGACCCTCACTTTGCTCTTCGTTGAATTTATTTTCTCTTTTTGTTCTACGATGTAGATCAATATATTACAGTAACAGTTCAGTGGGCATGCATCGACCAAGTGTGTATTAACAAATATACAAACATTCGCTGTTAATTAAAGATTTAAACACGATTGAACTATTTTTTTTATCTATAATATTTTGAAATATTACAAAATAAAAAATAATATCTTAATTTCGTAAAAATATGGCGAGGTTTTTTTTTTTGTTATTGAAACTATGAATACGGTAAAGTATCTTTATTATATAACATTACATTTTAGTGCAAGTAACGGTAAATTTTACCATACTATTTAAATCAATATTTAAATAATAAAAAATAAATAATAATTTAGTTAATAAAACGTTTAACTAATATACAAGTAAAATCATTATAAAAAGCAAAAAAAAAAAAAAAAAAAACGAAAATAATGTTCATATTTAACAAATTTCATAGTCTACATATATTTCACGCACTATTAGCAAAACAAACACATTTCACATATTATCTTACTTACATAACTTAGGAATATTTTTTTTTATTAGCATAATATACAAACTATTACAATACAAAAATATACACACATATATACAAAAAAATACTTCATAGAGACGTTATGATCTTCTAAAAAGCATTTTCAGACATCCACAAATCCAGCCCTTCGCTTTAACATTCCAGGATTCGACCGCAGTTATTAGCATTGATCGTGCTTTATCGTGAATTTCTGATCATTTTCATAATATACGATTTTAGTAACTATAATCTGTAAAAGAATAAATTATTTTAGAAGTATATATATAGTAATACGAAAGGAAATTTGTTCAATTACTAAAGGCACATGTAAATATATGATAGACAAATAATAAATTAAGCACTAATATTTTAGAAATATTACAAAGTCAGAAAATATTTTTTAAATTATGTAGAGAATAAAGTTATGATGAAGTATAAGAGGTTTCAATAAAATTATATAGAGAATAAAGTTACGATGGAGTATAAAAATAATTACCAAGCCATATTTATTTTGAACAATAAGCATATGGAAAGATTTTGATTTAGCAATGCTATCCACCGTTTCAGGATTAAAGGAAATGAAGATGGTCAAATTTGTATTGGCTGGAGGACTTTTAGGAACCATTTTCACAAGCTACGGAAATATCTGCAATAATATTATTAAATATAAAATTTACAAAGATAATTTTTCTTAATTAAATAAATAACTAAGAAAATACTAATAATCTTTACCAGTAATGCAATAAACGCTTTGTCAGCATAAACAAAACAAAATATTCAGTAGTTGTTAACTACATTAGCGCGAAAGTAAATACAGGTTCACACATATTCACTGGCAGCAAAGTTATAGAACATTGTCTCCATACCATCCAAAACCCTGAACATGATCCATTAAGTTGAGCATATATCGATCCATCATACCCCTCGTCTCTAAATGTCTGGGATAAGAAGCTAAATTTTATTTCGGGATTGTACATTATAATCATTTGTGGTGATTGTTTGTCAGATATTTTCCGAAACATCGTTTGAACAATATTTATATTGAGACTTTTGATATTCCATGATAATATTGAACGTTGTTGATGCGAATTTGTATCAAATTTTTTGGCAATGGATATTTCAGTGTGCGTTAAATCAGATATAAAGCTTACTGGAAGACATATTTTTAAAAAACATGCCATTACATTCTGCCCTATGTAAGTAGTTTGAAAGAGCTCGTCGTTTGTACGAAAATAATAGTTTATTTTTTCGGACCGAAGAATGTTTACATCCATATTTCCAAGTACTGCCATTGCTGTAGAGAAATTATAATATATCTATATTAAATAAGTAAATACTCTAATTGATTCGTTTAGAATTAAAAAACGGTATATAAGCGAGAATAGCTGTTCCATATATGAAATTCATTATCATCCTAAACCAAATTCATTAAAATACGAATAAATCATATACAATCCGAACATACAAAATCTGCACAATTAATTATATTTATTAATAGATCTAATGATAGTGATGATAGAGCATACATGTTAGTAACTAACGTATTAACAACATAAATAGATCTCCAGAAAATTAATTTTCTACAACCACTTAAATCAAGATGTTGCACATATATATAACAAAATTATATAAACATTTGTACAAGGTACTGCTAAGATGATAAACGAAATACCTTTTGTTTTTGCAAGATAAATTGTAGAAATTCAGATTGTATCCGCAGTAAATGACTCTTAGTTTCAATAGAAAGACAATTTATAAAGCAAAGATATTTTACACGTAATCACTATTCACAATTACGTGCATTTTAAGCCAGTCTACACTAACGCACGGTATATTATATTATATTATATTATATTATATTGTTTTATATTATAGTAATAAAGTAAACAAAATTCTTGAGAATCAGATAAAATAATATTAAAATAAAAAAGAATTCACTTTAATTAATACTTAAATAAGCATGAATAAACTTCATCTACTGTTCATCTACAATTTCATGTCTAGATTGTATTGTATGTGTTATATATAGGAGAGATATTATTATTATTATTATTATTATTATTATTATTATATATAGGAGAGATAATATTAATTATAAAATAGTTTAAAAATATTGTTATATATAGGAGAGACAAAATTAATTATAAAATAGTTTAAAAATATTGTTACAAATTAGCAATAGCTTCAATAAGATAAACAAATATCGTGCGAGTTTGGTTTTGCAATTTAATTTTTATTGGCATACTCACGAAACAGTGCCGTCTCGTGATTAGTTTTTTTTCCTTGTTCATAATGTCATCTCGATAAAAAACAAAAACTATATTTCCGATGTGCCTTATTGCTTCCAATTTTCTTTCATTTTTTAAAAATTTGGCATAATCACTAAACGGCGTCGTTTATTAACTATCTATTTTTCTGTTCATACTATCCTCTCGATTAGAAACAAACACTATATTTCCGATGAATACATTTTTTTAAAACGGTATGATCACGAACGGCGCCGTTTATTGACTTTATTTTTAAAAAAAAAATTTACTATATGTCAAATCATGTTTGTCGTGAGATAAATTGTGTAAGAGATATGATACTTTATGTCAAATCAGAGTAGAGTTTGTATTGGTTTTGTTTAGAGATAAGAAAGTTGTTGTTTTTTGGGTTTTGACTTTTGAGTTTTGAGTTTTGAGAGAGTAGTTTGAGAAAATTAATAGATAAAAAATTTATTTCAGAAAATAGAAAACATGTTTGTTTGGCATTTCTCAAACACGAAATTTTTTTGGGAAATGCCAAACAAACAGGCCCTATTGCTATGTAAAAAAATATAATATGTTACTGAAACTCGATGAAATTCCACATACTCGATTATATGCTCGGATTTGTCAAAGAATAAAAAATAAAAAACATACAAATCGCTTTTGACATACCAAGTTATGCATGCACATTATAGTCGAACACAAACTCCAAGAACAATATAAAGAACATAAAAAAAAGTATAAATGAGAAAATAATCGATACAGTATCTCAAATCGTCTCTAATTCAAATTTACGAACGCCCATTTTCTCAAACTCGAACTAATCCCCATCACTAATTATCCAATGCCGTACTGTCCAACCGTATACAAGCAATTACCACCATATTGCCTAAAAAAACTTGATTCCATTCAGCAGTCGTATAAATCTTACTACGATTCTTCACAGTTTTAGATTATAAAATTAAATAGCAGTGACGGGAGCGGTGATTCTCATAAATATATTTTTAAAAAGATGCTTCAGTGAACATTGCCTGAAAAAGAAATTATAAATTAAGTATTGATTATCATCATAATTTTGATTTTAAGGTTACATTATAAGTAACGGAGAATAATCGGATAATTTTTTTAAATATATTGTTTCCTTTCATAAGATACAAACCGCTCCTAACAAAATTAAAAAAAAAAAAAAACAAAAAAGGCTCCTAACAATCGCGACATGCAGCACTCCTTTTAAATAAAACAAATAATTTATTTTTGTAGAAACATATTAAAGCATCAAAGTAACGATCAATTTTTACATGCTTACCCAAAGATGATTGCTCGATATTTCGAATCGATACTCGTTAAATTTTTCAAAATCTCATTTTCTCAAACCCAAACTCATCACCATCACTAATTATACTGTTATTGAAGCTTCTCCAATGCCGTACTGTTCAACCGTATACAAAAAATTACTATTTTAGTAATTTCCCAAGCAAGTGGAGATACCCAACAAAAATATTGGGATCATTGCTTCGTAAAATGCATTCTATACAGCACTGAACCTGTAAAAAAAACTGTGATAGACAATGCACAATAATTTTCCAATTCCTCCCATATCAAAAAAAATTGATTTAAAATTACAAATATTTCGAGATAAATAAAATATCTTGAATAATAATATATTCATATTTCGCCCACACTAACTCATACATTATATATAGATTAGTCTTACTTGATTTTATAATAACAAATTTTCGACAACATATAATTATTTATTACTAATTTATAATTAATATATATATATTTCATATTATTTTGAATTATTATATTAAGTAAAAGTAAGTCAATTTATAGCAGCAATCGTAAAAATCCAACGAACAGGAGATTTTAAGATAGACGGTGTAGATTTAATAATGAGAAACGTTCCACCTTTTCAACTACCCATATTTATGGGGCAGACTATAAAATTACAAAGATCAACAACAAGAAACAAAACGGATAGAGATATTTTTTTTCTGCACGTTTTACAACACACGCAACTTCAGATTTGCATAAATATTTTGTAATAAAGAAGATTCGCAGTCAAGATCAGTTGTCAATATATTAAATGATAATAAATTAGAGACCAGCACACGTGGCTCGCTAAAGACTAAAAAGTACTACCTACAAGGTAGTTCCGAATAATTCGTTTAACAAGACACGCAAGTTCACCTTTTAAATAATTTAACATTATTGTGATTAATAATATAATTAGCTAAGTTATGTTTTATAACATTTACATAACAAATATTTTAACAACAAAATAATTATTTAAAATATTTTTTGGACGATTAATCACAACAGTCTAACTAAATTTTATAAAATATATATTGTGGGCGTGAGAAGTCATTACCAATAGGTCGATATACCGACCTGAAAAACAAAGTTGTCCATTACCCAAATATCCGACCCGTTCCCACATACTATTACCAGTTATCCGAAAAACGGATTTTTTTTACATATAGAAGACGTCCATCGACCAATATTTTTTTTTATTTGTGCTCCGTCTCTTTCCCAAATCATTTGATATTGCTTGTTCAAGTTTCTCTCTTTTTTTAATACTTTACCGATATATTCTTCAAAATCTGTTTACCTTTTCGACAATATATTTTAAGTTGTAAGATTCCAAAGCAGTATACTTTTGTCATTTTTTAAAAACTGTAAAATTATAAAACAGCGATATCGTCTTTGTTCACTGCTTTAAGTAATTTTGAAATTCACCTGATCATAAAATATTATAAATATGAATAAGTTAAAGTTTGGAAGTTTTATCCCTTTATCTCTGATAAAAAACACTTAACTACACTCATTAGCTTGACCATTTTATTCGATAATTTTCTTGTCAATTCAGCTTCTATAAATACTGGTCAAACATTTTTATTACTGCACGCTTATGCTACGTAAATATATATATATATATATATATATATATATATATATATAAATAAATAGAGATATAAAGAATAACCGACATAACTTCGGAAAAGGTTTGTCGAAATTTGATAGAATACAACATGTTTTTACATAAACTCTACTCGTTATCCGATGCAGCCAAACAACCTCTGCACACTTCTATATTAGTTAAATTTTGTTTATCTTACCAAAAATCAAAATCATTTACGTTAAATAATTTCAGAGGCTTTCACCTCGACACATCTTCGCTCGTGAGCGCTTTTCTGAATTATAATAAAGAAACGGTGTTTATTTATTTTACTGAATTATTTGCTATTAGTTGAATTATTTTCTCTTTTCTTAATACTTTTCTAACAGTCTATTTTTGCTATAGCGTAGCAGAGTATGGATACTGTGGATAGCTCAATCGACATCGGTAAACAGTTTGTAGATAATCCTCCGATACCTGCCCAACAAATTATAAATATTTGGTCGGATAATCGAGGACAAAATGATTATTCAAATATCCGCGATGTTACAACTCTTCTTGATGATCATTCATTACTTGATGAACGTTCTTATAAAATTCAAGTCGAAAAGATTGAGCAATCTAAAATTGAAAAAACGGTGGGCTTATCACACAGCGTTTTAAGCCCTGGTTCTACTGAGACAGACAGGATATCTACTCTTTTTGGTTTGGCTAATATACAGCCTTGCGAATTCGATAATGTTGTAGGATCTCAAGAGCTTTACCACTGCACCAAAAGCAATTGTTGTTAGTGATGGTGCAACTATTAATCTTTAACCCAAGGTTGATTCCTGTAGGGCACCCCCTACAGTTCACAACGGCAGCGCAGAGCCCCACACTAAGAGGTGGACGGACATGAGGGGCTTCGCAGGAATTCACGTGGATCCTCGGGTCTCCTCTGTGAACCTCGGCAAGTTGGGCTGCCAGACTCCGATGTAGCAATAGCGCCACAGCGAATCCGTCAGGGTGACTGCTGGAGCCCATAATTCCCAACAATCTCCCCCCCAGCGGCACCCGGGAGGATTCGAACCTGCAACCTCGCTCTGATACCAGTTGTAGGATCTCAAGCGCTTTACCACTGCACCAAAAGCAATTACTGTTAGTGATGGTGCAACTATTAATCTTTAACCCAAGGTTGATTCCTGTAGGGCACCCCCTACAGTTCAAAACGGCAGCGCAGAGCCCCACACTAAGAGGTGGACGGACATGAGGGGCTTCGCAAGAATTCACGTGGATCCTCAGGTCTCCTCCGTGAACCTCGGCAAGTTGGGCTGCCAGACTCCGATGTAGCAATAGCGCCACATCGAATCCGTCAGGGTGACTGCTGGAGCCCATAATTCCCAACAGATAAGTTCATAAATCTTTCTCCTTTGCAGCTTGTTCAATCAAGTTTTAAACATATAGAACTGGTATTTTCTAAATCACTCTTTTAGGTTGTTATTTTGTACTAATCATTATGATTTAAATGTTTACATGTTTTTCTTTTAATTTATCAGGCCAAGCATCAAATTGCACAGATCGGGATCCATAATGAAGATATTTTATTCAATCAGTTTATTATACAAACCCCACTCGATAACATTGATTTTGCTCATCAATCTTTGATGATAAAATTAGAATTACTCCGAGCAGAAAATGAACAACTCTTTAAACTAAATGGAAATATGGCTACACAGAGGAATAATATTCTTAAAGATCGATATGATCTTTGTCTGCTGAATAAAAATATGGAGGATGTCTTGCAGGCGCAGATCGATAAGGCTAAGATATATCATTTCGAGGCTGGTTATGCTAATGGATACAAGTACAGGACAGAGGAAATTCTTACTTACCTTCATCATCCTACCTGTCCTGATTTTAAATTATAAATATTATATTTAAAGTTTTTTAGTTTTATATAATAATATGAATATTAATATATATTATATTATATATTATTACATCAGCAAAATTCCGTTTGCAATATTATTTACAAATAGTAAATTAATATTAATTAAAATATATAAATTAAAATGACCGATCGTTAAATTTATTATGTTTTAAAAAAACTAATGCGATACATTAGATACAAAATTCTACATATCATTAAAGCAAAATATTTTGCTGTTCTGATCAGATGTATATAATATCTTTTATAACAGACGAGTACAATATTGGTAATACAATAAATTTGCCAAGTTAATAATTTGTTTTTTCAAATTAAGTTAGCATGGAACACGTAGAATAGAATAATATGGACTATTCAAATTGCCACAATAAATATGAGCAGTTTGAAAAGCTGACGACGCATTAAATTGAGTATTATCTATACCGTTATCCAAACGTTTTTCTGGCCGTTGGATATTTACCATTACCAATATAAAAGAACTTACTAACAATTCTACTTTTTTTTACTGATAAACATATGAAAATGGAGATATATTTGATCAATAAGAATAAAGGACGATTTTCAAGCATGGAATATATCATAATTTCTAAGGAATTTATCATTGTGAGGGTGCAGTTTTTTTTCTTAAAAAATGGAGGACGACCACTCATCCAGTATTCTTTCATGAGCAATTATATGTTAGCCATTATCACGTGCACAACTCAAAGGCTACAAAAGTACTTATTCGTTATGATTTTAAAGGAAATGAGACTATAGATTGCACAAAGAATATAGTTTTCCATGATATTTTTCCGTTGCCTACAGTTTTTTGTAGATTTGTTTTTAATTTATTTTTTATATATTTGTTTATTTTTCCATGTTCTTTAATTTCTTAAATCCTTAGTAAATCTTTGCAATGCCAACCTCTACATTTACATAGGAAATGCGGTAAGTACGATTATACAACCTACCAACTTTCCGAATTTATTTTGTATTTTGATAACGAAACGCAGGTGCTTAAAAATATATATATATATATATATATATATATATATATATATATATATATATATATTATTGCTCTTCGTGGAATTTAATTTGTCTTTTCTTAAATAATTCCAATTATCGTCAAATTATATAAGTTTTGCTCATCATCCGACTAATAATTCGAGATTTTATTATTCATATAATAAATAGTTTTTCTTTCATCCAGAAAAAAAAATTAGCTTTTTCATCAAGTTTATTTTTCCGAAATTATTACACGATAACAGAAACAATTCCGCAAAGAAACATATACGTTTTATGATTATACTTTTTCAAAACAAGAAATGGAAAAGTATATTGTGTAAGAATATCACTACTTAAACTCATCTCGTTTTATTAAGATTATACAGTTATAAAAAGTATATTATTAAATACCATCACGAAATAGCGCCGTTTCGTGAAGTAATTAATTGCTATTGGTTTATTTCACCGTTTTTGTTTATACCTTGATATGAATAAATGTTGTTATCTCAATTACCTGGGATGGACTAAAGTAGTTGTTTGTCACAAAACTAAAATAGTTATATATTTTATATAGGTCTACACAAAACAAAGCAGTAGACGAAGATGACTTACTTTTACTTAATATAATAATTCAAAATAATATGAAATATATATAAAAATAGTATCATCATAAAACGAAGGAACAGTATTGATAAAATTCCTTTCCTATTATTTTGGAGCCAGATAATTATATAATGCTGTTGTTTTGATGTCATGTGTGCTCAGTGTTGTTGTAACTCGTGTTGATTTTTGCGATTTCCCGATCCGAAGCGGTCAACAAACAGTACAACATAATTTACTTTCGATTTGTGTAAAATCGATTTAACAGGTATAATCACGAAATGGCGTCGTTTGGCTGACGAGTAAAATTTTTTTTTTTTAAACGTTTTTTTCCGGAATTAATTGCTCTTGCTTTTATTTCGTCGTTATCGTTTATACCTTCATTTTCAAAACTACTACCGACGCAAGTCCACAAAATACATTAAGTGCATTAATTTTATAATATAAATTAAGCAGTCAAGAGACCTTAACAATATTCAACGGATAATAACTAAATATAGTTTATAAAATTTGATAGAAATATATTATTATGCACACTCAGAGCAAATTAAGCATGGTCCAACGATTTGCTAATATACCAATCATACAACACCTCCTTACCATCATCGTTAAAAATTACAACATTGAATGTTGTCCGAACATCCAAAAAGAAAAACAAGTAATTATTGAATAGTAGATGATCTTCTGAAAATTGTTTCCAGCCATCACCAAATTCAAATCCATCTAGATCCACTGGCCAGGTTCTCCATCCATTTTTTAGCTTAGCTTTGGTTTTGTTGCACATACGTGCAGCATGGATGAATTGCGTTGGAATTAGCTGAAAAGAAATCCTTTGTTTTTAATCTATAATTTAAAAGAACGACGAATATAGATAACGAATGAACGACACAATAATTACCAGATATTCTTCAGTTTCATTAACATGCGCCCAGAAACCATTTGACCTTGCGAAGTGATTCTCCGTTCTCGGTATAAAGGGAACTCTGAAGTTAGAAATCTTCAATTCACCATTCAAAAAAGTACTTATATTTTTAAAATGCTGATATTCATTAAACCATTGCCATTTTTTTAAACCAACTTTTGTGAAAAAAGTAATCTCAAAAATATTTGTGTACGATTGATACAAAAGTAGTTTTTCGCCATGTTTAACATCATTATCTTTGATTAATTTCTTCCACTGACTGCAAAAACAATTTTCTTTTATATGCAAAGTCCAAGAACATGTTCCGTTTCTTATAATAATTGTATCGATTGAAGACATTCCAGCAGCTTCTTTTACATGTTCTGGAAATTCCTGCAACATAATTATTGACAATTTCATATGCTTAGATAAAACATATAAATTAAATAACATAAATATATATATATATATATATATATATATTATAGTCCTACCTTTACTGCTTTCAAAACATTATTTGGTAGCATAAAAAATACTCCTTTAATTTGTTCTTGATTTTTTAAAACAGAATTATCCATGCAAATAATTCTAGTCGCTGGCTCCTCTGATGAGATATTCAGATATTTATACTGGTCTACCAATTCAGATATAAAAAAAATATATTTTTTTTAAGTTACATTGAAAATGCATTTATAAAATATCTGATATAAAAAGTACTGTTATAATTGCCGGATCAAATGACCTCATCGTAAATTATAGTATCGCAATCATATTTGTTATATTTTGTTGGCACGAGCTGAATAAAACTTAACAACATTACTTACATATAAAGAAAAAATTTATATTATATATATATTTAAATTTAAATACAAACTAAATATTTTAATAAGATTATGAACGTAGTGTGTATTCAGATATATAATAATTTACTTCGGAATTATAAAATCATAAACAGCCGGTTTACTTATTCTTCTAAGTTCTATTTGCAATAATTATATAAGGACTTTTAAGAATATTTGGCTGTTGGTTTAATTCATTTAGAGTTCATTTTTTAACGTGGATTCCGATCTGTAGTTTATGATTTCATTGCCAATGTAAACAATGTTTGTCTTCATATTTATACATGTAAAGTCCATACATTGTCGATATGTTCCACTATTACTATATTAACACATATTGACTACTTCTCTGCGATGGACAAAAAATATCTAATTTTTTTTCTTTATGTTTATATGACTTTTTTTTCTTTATAAGATTTCTAATTCTGTGATATTGTGTTTTTACGATATTTCAAATTTCCAATTGCAATCGCATTCGTACACAGTCAAATCAACTTAGATATTTATACTTTATAAATAAAATTATGAACGTAGTGTGTATTCAGATATATAATAATCTACTTCGGAATTATAAAATCATACACAGCCGGTTTACTTATTTTTCTAAGTTCTATTTGCAATAATTATATAAGGACTTTTAAGAATATTTGGCTGTTGGTTTAATTCATTTAGAGTTCATTTTTTAACGTGGATTCCGATCTGTAGTTTATGATTTCATTTCCAATGTAAACAATGTTGGTCTTCATATTTATACATGTAAATTCCATACATTGTCGATATGTTCCACTATTACTATATTAACACATATTGACTACTTCTCTGCGATGGACAAAAAATATCTAATTTGTTTTTCTTTATGTTTATACGACTTTTTTTTCTTTATAAGATTTCTAATTCTGTGATATTGTGTTTTTATGATATTTCAAATTTCCAATTGCAATCGCATTCGTACACAGTCAAATCAACTTAGATATTTATACTTTATAAATAAAATTATGAACGTAGTGTGTATTCAGATATATAATAATAATCTACTTCGGAATTATAAAATCATACACAGCCGGTTTACTTATTTTTCTAAGTTCTATTTGCAATAATTATATAAGGACTTTTAAGAATATTTGGATGTTGGTTTAATTCATTTAGAGTTCATTTTTTAACGTGGATTCCGATCTGTAGTTTATGATTTAATTTCCAATGTAAACAATGTTGGTCTTCATATTTATACATGTAAAGTCCATACATTGTCGATATGTTCCACTATTACTATATTAACACATTGACTACTTCTCTGCGATGGACAACAAATAT
Organism: Penstemon barbatus; assembly: GCA_003313485.2. Taxonomy (NCBI): domain Eukaryota; kingdom Viridiplantae; phylum Streptophyta; class Magnoliopsida; order Lamiales; family Plantaginaceae; genus Penstemon; species Penstemon barbatus. The sequence continues at coordinate 52,802,764 of CM064877.1, read as the reverse complement.
CTTTTTTTTTTTTCTTTATGTTTATACGACTTTTTTTTCTTTATAAGATTTCTAATTCTGTGCTATTGTGTTTTTACGATATTTCAAATTTCCAATTGCAATCGCATTCGTACACAGTGATTGCTGTTTTCCAATTTTTTTAGTCGCTGTTTAATAATCTTTATTATAATGTAATTATGTGCAACTAAATTGATTTGAAAACATATTTGAAACTTATATTTTTTTGGGAGAAAAACTGATATTGTCTTTTAAGGTTCTTAATAAATATGTGAAATTAAGTTACACATTTTTTCCTAATAATAAATATATATATATATATATATATATATATATATATATATATATATATATATATATATATATATATATATATATATATATATATATATATATATATATATATATTTATTATTAGGAAAAAATGTGTAACTTAATTTCACATATTTATTAAGAACCTTAAAAGACAATATCAGTTTTTCTCCCAAAAAAATATAAGTTTCAAATATGTTTTCAAATCAATTTAGTTGCACATAATTACATTATAATAAAGATTATTAAACAGCGACTAAAAAAATTGGAAAACAGCAATCACTGTGTACGAATGCGATTGCAATTGGAAATTTGAAATATCGTAAAAACACAATAGCACAGAATTAGAAATCTTATAAAGAAAAAAAAGTCGTATAAACATAAAGAAAAAAAAAAAAGATATTTGTTGTCCATCGCAGAGAAGTAGTCAATATCAGTTTTTCTCCCAAAAAAATATAAGTTTCAAATATGTTTTCAAATCAATTTAGTTGCACATAATTACATTATAATAAAGATTATTACAGATAATGAAACTAACAAATTTATTCATTTTCACGAACTATATCACAATAATCCAGTTACAAATAAAGATTAATATGCAGTCAAATTACTACAAATTCTACTTCCTATTCTAGGATCTTCGAGCAGTTGGTTGAAGGATAAGACATATTTCTTTTTGTACAAAACTTGCCCCTGCATACCTCTAAACCATTGTCCGAGAAAGAAGAATTTTTCAGGTTATAAGTTTCAAATATGTTTTCAAATAAATTTAGTTGCACATAATTACATTATTATAAAGATTATTAATGTTCTTTCCAATCTCCTCATTTCCTATTCTTTCCGATCTCATTTTCTATTTCCTCTTACTTTTTTAGTCTTTCCGATCCCGTTTCATATTCTTTCTTATTCTTTCCAATCTCGTCATTTCCTGCACATCTGTAAATATTTTCACACGCACAAAATTTTCAGACATGCATTCGAGAGTAGCTTTTCAGAAGTCCCAGAAAAAACCCAAAAAAATCGTCCATTATGGTCAATTGGGTCAGAAATACATCGTATTATAAGAATAACGAGAAGATCGGATAAGTGGTTTAACATGACGTTCTTCGTTTTTAAATCAATAGATTTTATATATATGGTTTTTTGGGGTGAAATAAAAAATAACTCCGAAGGGTTAAAAATTGGGTTGTAAGAGAAAATAGTTGGAGGAGGAAAAATAAGAAAGCAAACGCGTTGGTACGAGAAGATAATCTGTATGCAAGCTGAGACCACCAATTTATAGCAAAATATATTTAGGTCCGACGGTTGAAAGTAAGACAGATGATCGGCCAATGCACATTTAAATCAGAACGTTCATTTTTGGTTCACGAGATTTAATTATAACACCAATTTAAGTTCCCAAGAATGAAGGACTGATCGAAAAAAATAGAGCAATCACAGTATTTCGGAAAACAGCGGAATAAATTATACTCCGTCAAAGGAAAACAGCGACTAAATTTTTTCCCGACCATTGCAATATATTCTGACCCATATAGTTAGGAAAAAAGGATGAATATCGAGGTAAAAGACAAAAAAAAAAGTTAAATTAAGTAGAATGTAATGGTAGCAATAAGACTAGTCGATAAATAAATATGAATATAATTTATGAAAATTAAGGTATAAACGATAACGACGAAAAAAAAGCAAGAGCAATTAATTCCGGAAAGAAACGTTTACAAAAAAAAAAAAAAAAAACATCTTCAGCCAAACGACGCCATTACATGATTATACCTGTTAAATCGATTTTACATAAATCGAAAGTAAATTATGTAGTACTGTTTGTTGACCGCTTCGGATCGGGAAATCGCAAAACAGATTACCTTAAAAGTAAAAAGTGAAACCTTCCAAATAAATTATAAAACCAAAATGGCGACGTTTTATGATGATACCGTTTTTAAAAAGAGGGCAAAAGTATACAGAGCCGACCAATAATAGAACACACTAGAAAACAAAATCAAATCAACGACGCTGGTCGGGAAGGTAGGACGAATATAATTTCTCAATACCTTATCCAGATTTAAATCCAGAAAATATCGTCGAAGACAAGAAAAACTAAGGAAGCAAAAAGCAATCAATCAGAAAGCCAGCACAAATAGCAAATTTTATAGAACTATTTTCGTATATAACATAGCAACAATAAGTTAATATAACATTTATTATAACAAAACGTGTTCCATATAATATTTATAATAAATCATGCACACTCAATAGATATACTATTGTACCAGTCCTATATTACCTCTTTCCCATTGAGGTCGAAAATAACAACACAGAATACCATGTCATCGACCAAATAAAAAAACAAATTATTAATCGATATTCCATGGTCTTCAGAAAAACAGTTCCAACCATTAGCAAAGCCGGTATTTGTCATTTCAACAATCCAGGATCTCGTTCCAGTTACCAGCTTTGCTAGCGTTTTGTTGTGCATATGTTCAGACCGAATAAATTCAGCTGGGATAATCTGAAAATACAATAAATATTTAGAGGCAAATATATATACATAGTTGTACTAAAATCCTAAAGATGGATGAAAATATATAAAGCACAAAAATAAGAAATAACTTCTAAAAATTTATAACAATTAAATGATTGATAGAGTATAATAAATTCCAAAATTCGTAAAGAAAAACTACCAAGCAATCATTCTTTTGCACAACGATCACATGAAAAGCTCGAGTTTTACCAAAGTGATCCACTGTTTCCGGTATAAACGAAACACACAAGTTACAAATATGCAGTGTCATATTATAAATGGTACTTAAATATTTGAAAAAACAACCTTGATTAAAGCATTGATTTTTTTTTATTCCACGCACGTCAAAAACATTAATTTCAAAAATATTCGTGTGCGATTGATAAAGGACTATCCTTTCACCATGTTCAACAAAATTATCTGCTATTAACTGGTTCCAAAGCCTAAGAAAATCGTTTTCTTTTATTTGTAAAGGCCAATATTTAGTCCCGTTTCTTAAAATAATGGTATCATTAGGAGCCAATCCAGCAGCCTTCCTAACATGAACTGGAAAATCCTGAAAAGTAATCGTCCACGATTAAGCAAAATAATAAATTAAACAAATAAGATGGGAAAATATAGAAATCCCATCAACATTTACCTCGACCGATTTCAAAATACCGCATGCTAACATAAAGAAGACCCCCCCTAATTTCTTGTGCACAATGCACTGCAGATTTACTAATACTACTAATTCTACTAAGAGATTGTTTTGATGGAAAATTATCATCTACATGTTGCTCAACTAATTTATATATGAAATACTTTTTTTCATCAAGGTTGGTACAAAAATGACTCTCTAAAATTGAAAACACGAAGAACGATGTAATCTTCTCAGGATTAATAGAGCTTATTTTTTTCTGGAATACATCACGAATAAGAATATTGGAAATCATCCTTGTTAAAATCAGAGTACTAATTTTATTTTACAAAGTACATAGAAATCTCATCACATATTACCTTACTTATGTAGAGGCAGAACAAATATATTTATCCTATTACGTAGCATATCTAATTAGCAGTCATATCAAAGTACTACGATAATATATGTAAAACAGTACTCTGTATTTCCATTACGAACACAAAACGGCACCGTTACTCTAATAAGCGATCAAGAGCAACGTACGTTTACCATTGTCGATAATTTGCATTGCTTGTCTTTTTTAACTATTTTAAGGTCAACTAAATATTGGGACCGTATTGTTTTAAATTAATTTTAAACAATAGAAAATCCCCTTGCTTAAAATGCTAAATTCTAACTTTATCATATGCAACAACTACGAGCCTGATTTTAGATTGGTGGTTAATTTTTAGTGGATTTCACTTGTTTTTTAATAATAGCAATTTCCTTTGTTAATTGTGGTCGTGCGAGTTTGCTTTTGCAATTAATTTTTAAAAGGCATAACTACGAAACAGCACCGTTTACTAATTTTATATTTTTAAGTTCGAACATTTTTTCTGATTAGAAACATTTATATTTTTTATGTTGACTTATTGCTTCCAATTTTATTTCGTTTTTTAAAAAAAAGGGCATAATCACGAAACGTCGCCGTTTATTGAGTTTATATTTATCTGTTCATAGGCAGATAAACAACGCCTTAAGCGCGGCCGTCTTGTCTTGTGCCCATGTAACAACCCTGTGGTCCCACACACACTCACGAAATACGATAATCTAATTTTCACACACAATAGCTTTTGGGCGGCGCCCCCTCTTCCTAGTCAAACCCTTGGTTGACTGCACCCACATAAACTCCGAACCATTTTCCTATATAAACCAACCCCCCCTCCCCAAAAAAAATCACAACATATGATTTATGTTAAGATGTTGCTAAATAAGCATTTATTTTTAATTTACATTTCTTAGCCGTCTGTTTAATAATAAATAAAACGTATAAAGGATTGTTACTTGTTCCTAAGCAAAATTCACAACATTTATACATAATTTGTTGATATATTTTTTATCTTTATGACTAATAGATATGTAGAAAATTTATTTGCTAGAACAAAAATGATCACGGAATAAAATTTACGAAATAAATACTTGTTTTGATAACAAATTAAAATATGTTTTAAAAAAAACACAAATTCTACGTCCTATTCTCTAATATTCGAGCAGACGTTTTGATTCCATGTGAGCTCTGTATTTTTGTAACTTATGCTCTGAAGATTTTCTATTTCCTTTCCATATAATAGTTGTATTTACCGTCCGTTTGCAAGTGGTTATAAGAGCCGAAGCGGCCAAGAAAAAGTCCCAACACAATTTCCTTGAGAAGCATTTCTTCAAAAAGCTGAATTGAGCTCTTTAACCTTTCCTCAACTTTCCAATACCAATATGTTATTGTCATTTTTTTCAATAACAAACCATATTAGTTAATATTTTTTTTAAAAACCAGCTTCGTTTTCATGCCATGCGGGCTCAATGTTATTGTGCCTCGTCTCCTTTTCATAGAACGGTTACCGAACTAAACAGTTATAGGTTAATATTATTTTGCAATAACATAATACTTATTTAACTCTATGCATATTTATAACATCCTAAATTATCAGCAAATATATTTAAATATTTATTTATAGAATATCGATGTCGATATATGAATTAAATAGTAGTAAATAAATTAATTTCTATAAATTTAAATATAAGTACTTAAATATAATTTAATTATATTATTAAATTGTAAACAGCTAAGCAATTAGCGTATATTTAATGAATTAATTTTCAATTAACAAAATTACTTTATTTTTATTTCCTAAATTCACAAAATATAATTAGTTAAAATATTAAAATAATTTCCAAGTAGTGGGCCCAAGTGGTATGTCTTTATATGTTCTCTAGCATCTTTTATCTAATTTTTTCATCTATCATGTAAATGTCGAAATTATTCACCTTCTAAACAGACGGTGAATTGAACCATTATATGAAAAGGAAAAATAAAATCAACAAGACGAGGTACAACAACACTGAGCACACATGACATTAAAACAACGGTATTATATAATTATCTGGGCCCAAAATAATTGGAAGGAATATGATCAATACTGTTCCTTGTCCGCTTTGGCTTTTATAAACGCGTGTCGATCTCCTACTTAGAATCAATTACCCGATCTCATATTTTTCAATCGCGTGATATATTAAGTCTCCCCAAATTTCCGATCTCAAATATTTTTTCCAATATTGTATATGTCTTTCCGATCTCCTACTATTGTTACAAAATATAGATGCAGCATGACGATCCTTCGTATATCGTCCATCCTGGTCGATTGGGTCATCAATACATCGTATTATAAGAATAATGAGAAGATCGTATTATGAAATAAGTAAGAGAGGAGAATAAATCGCTAGCAAACTTCTGACGAGCAATCAAGCCTATAAGGAAAACCTATGCATGAAGGTGGTATGCGTCATATATCGCCAACAAACTTCTGAAGAGAAATTGAGATTGTTTAGAACTATAAGGCATAAACATGGAAAAGTAAGACAGAAAATTTAGAGAAAATAAAAAATAAAAACTAAATGTTGGTTTAATTTGCCGAAACCGTCAAGAAATAGAGCACAATAATTAAACGGGTTGAAATGAATAATCTTTACGCAAGCGAGACCACCAATTTATAGCAAAAGTTATTTAGATCCGGCGGTCAAAATAAACATAGATGAACGGCAAAGATATACACATTAATTAGCATTGCTGATTTTATTTTACTTTTTCATATAATGGTTTTAATCACCGTCTGTTTGCAAGTGGTGGGCGCAACTTGTATGACTACGTAATTTTTATATAATTAAATTCACGTCGATCTCTAAAACAAATTCACGACCTCTTTTTATTAATCTCATTTAACCGATCTCTTATTTTGTTACTTAAATTTTATACGTTAAGTAATGAGGCCCAAGTGTTAAATTAGTCAAAAGGAAAATCTATTTTTAAAATATAAAAGATATGAATAAATATTGTTATCTCAATTACCTAGGACGGACTAAAGTAGTTGTTCGTCACAAAACTAAAATAGTTAAATATTTTATATAGGTCGAGACAAAACAAAGCAGTAGACAAAGATGTATTTTTTACCTTTAATTGCATTATAAACAAATACGTCAAATTGATCTTTTATATTATGCAAAGAAAAAAAAATTGTATATTCGGAACAGCTATATATTCCGAATAGTCCTTATATTATTTTTGCAAATAAAACTTGGACAAAGAAGAAAATCGACTGTTTATGATCTAATAATACCGAAGTATTATCTTATTGGCACGTCTCGATCTCCTCATTTTTTCCGATTACCCGATATCCTATTCTTCACCTGATAGATCTATTAACCCCCCTAAAAGTTCCAATCTCATCAGATTTGTTTAATTATTCTCTCTGGATTTCCGATCCCCTAATATTGTTACAAAATACAGATGCAGCATGACAATCCCTCATAAGTCGTCCATCCTGGTCGATTTGGTCATCAATATATCGGACATGCACATTAAAAAGTCCAGGCTTGTCTCCAAGAATAATATAATAAAACTAATAGGATCGAATAAATGTTATTTTTCCGTGCCTATTTCATATTTTAACTTGCATCTTATCACTCGTGTATGATCGTCGAATGCGTATGTTGTGTATCGACCAGAATTGTATAACTGTTTCACCGTGTAGGACGAGTACTTGGTCCTTGATCAGCTAATTAAACAGTTATTAACCAATGTTACTAGCCCATTAAACAGTGTATCGGGGTTTGGACATTTCTAAGCGTCCGCGTGTTTCAAATAAATATAAGTTTCAAAATATATTTTCAAATCAATTTAGTTCCACATTATAACATTATAATAAAGATTACAGATAACGAAACTAATATTTTTTTTCATTTTCACAAACTATTACACAGTAATCCAGTTACAAATAATGATTAATATAGAGTGTACAGTCAAATTACTACAAATTCTACATCCTACTCTAGGATATTCGAGCAAGCATTTGAAGGGTAGGTCAAATTTATTCTTGTACAACACTTGCCCCTGCATACCTCTACACCATTGTCTGAGAAATACAAACATTTTCGGAATTTCACCTACTGCCTAGGTCATATACCGTAGTCACTTGACGAAGATGTTTAAAACATCCTATAAATAATAATTCAGCAGAGCTTTCATAGATATTAGATTGTATATTGACATATAATTCTGGGTTTATTATGCCAAGCCAACAAATGCATGACTGCGTATAACATAGTCTTACTTTTCAACTTCCAAGTACGAAATAATTTTAGGCTTGATGTGTCATGCCTCATATTTGGTTTTTAATTTTTTCGTTCTTGAACATAATTTCGGAAACTAAAAAAACGCCGGCGTTTCTCGATTAAATCGATTTTAAAAAAATAAAAAGTAAATTATACTGTATTGTTACTCGACCGCTTCGGCTCTTATAAGCTACTGAAGAGTTAAAGATGGAGTCATAAGAAAAAATAGTTCAAGAACGAAAAAATAAAAAAGCAAATATGAGGCATGACACGTAAAGTCTAAAATTATTTCAAAGCTGGAAGTTGAAAAGTAAGACAATGTCATACGCAGTCAATGTTATAAGGGTAGCTTTTCAGAAAACCCAGAGAAAACCCTCATATATCGACCATTCTGGTCGACTGGGTTAGAAATACATCGTATTATAAGAATATATGGGTCTTAACAAAAATGCTATCATGGGACGAAAGGAAATTAAATTCCGAAGGGTTAAAGATGAGGTAGTAAGAGAAAATAGTTGGAGGAAAAATACGAAAGCAAACGGGTTAGAGAACGAACGGTTGAAAGCAAGACAGATGAACGGCCAATGCAAATTAAAATTACAACGTTCGTTTCAACAACTGATCGACGAATCGTATTACAAGAATATACGGGTCTTAAAAAAATGCTAGCATGGTGCGAAAGGAAATTAAATTCCAAAGGGTTAAAGATGGGGTAGAAAAAGAAAATAGTTGAATTGAAGGAGGAAAAATAAGAAAGCAAACGGGTTAGAACGAAGAGATGAAGAGATAGATAATATGTACGCAAGCTGAGACCACCTCTTTATAGAAAAAGATATTTAGATCCGACGGTTCAAAGTAAGACAGATGAACGGCCAATGCACATTAAAATTAGAACGTTCGTTTGAACAACTGATCGACGAAAGAATAGAGCAATCAAAGTGTCTCGGAAAACCGAGAAACAGGTTACCTGCAAAGTAAAAAGTAACACCTCCGAAGGAAATTATAAAATAAAACATCGACGTTTTATCATTCAATTTTTTTTCCCGACCATTGCAAAATTTTCTGACCCATATAGTTGGGAAAAAGGATGAACATCGAGGTAAAAGACAAAACAAAAAATACACAGTTCATTAAGTAGAATGTAATGGTAGCAAATACCGTTTTAAAAAAAAAAAAAAAAAAACCCGTCAGCCAAACAACGCCATTTCATGATTATACCTATTTAAAAAAAAAAAAAATTCCCAAAAGTTTAAATCCCCTGTCGGGCCCACATGTTGCAATTAAACAAAAACAGAACAGATCCGAAAATGGCAATTTTTTTCGATTAAATCGTGTTTACACAAATCGAAAGTAAATTATGTTTTACTGTTTGTTGACCGTTTCGGATCGATAAATCGCAAATCAGATAGTTTAAGGTTGTTTTACAAGGATTAAGAAATTATTTAATGATCCAGATTTTAGAAAAATTAAAGGATAATTGAACAAAATTGCCCTCGAAAAATATGAGTAAATATTTTAGTACTCCACATAATTAAATAAGGGTAAAAATGTCAAATTGCATTTAAATCTATCTTGAAATTATAAAGTGACATGTAATGTGGAATTTTGTTTTTTCTCCAAAGTGACATGTAAAATAAAACGGAGGGATAATAAAAGGAAAACAGCGGCGTTTATGATGATAATAATTATTAAAAAGGAGCAAAAGTATACAAAGCCGACCAATAATAGAACGCACTAGAAAACAAAATAAATTCAACAACGCTGGTCGGGAAGGTGGGACGCATATAATTTATCTAGAAAATGAGATAAACAAAAACGGTGAAATAAAAGCAGTAACAATTAATTAGAGAACGAAACGGCACCGTTTTGTGATTATGCTGCTTAAAAATAAATTGCTAAAGCAAATTCGTCCTTAAATTATTTTTGCAAATAAAACTTGGAGAGAGAAGAAAATCGACTATTTATGATATTATAATACCGAAGTATATAATTATATTTGTTCTTTGACTAGCTGCTTAAACTTTAATTATCAAAAAAAAAAAAACATTTAAAAGTAACAAAATTCATTTTAATATACAGCTTTTGTTTTGTTTTTTATAGCCTATCTTATCAACGCGTGTCGATCTCCTCATTATTGTCGATTATCCGATCTCATTTTTTTAACTTATTGGACCTATTACCCCCCCTAAATGTTCCGATCTCATAATATTTGTTTAATTATTATATCTGGATTTCCGATCCCCTAATATTGTTACAAAATACAGATGCAGCATGACAATCCCTAAGAAGTCGTCCATAAAGGTCGATTGGGTCATAAATACATCGGAGAAAACATTAAAAAGTCGAGGCTTGTCTCCCAGAATAGAATAATAAAAATAGGATCGAATAAATAATATTTTTTCTGAGCTTATTTCGAATTTTAACGTGCATTTTATTACTCGTGTATGTTCGCCGAATGCGTATGTCTTGTACTGGAGAGGCCAGGGAAGACGGATTGGATCAAGAGGCAATGCTTATGCCTCAACGTTGGTGGAAACCTTTTCTTTCCCCTTCTTAGTCAACGTGAGTAAAAACTATTTTTAATAATCACTCAGACAATAGTCCTTAGTTAAAAACTTAAAACAAGTCTTCTAATATAAGTTTCGCCATGCAGGTGATGCAGGTCCAGAGAGTAGAATAGATATTATGAAATATTCTAAATTTATCTTTTCGAGAAAAAGAGTTTTAATAATTTGTTAAACTATATTTACTAATAAATATCTATTATATTCATGATCGTATTCTGAATTATGACTTACTGAAAATTAAACATCGCGCAAGTTCAAATTTCACAATATCCATAATTAAATTAAAAGACAATGTCAGTTTTTCTCCCAAAAAAAATATAAGTTTCAAATATGTTTTCAAATCAATTTAGTTGCACATAATTACATTATAATAAAGATTATTACAGATAATGAAACTAACAAATTTATTCATGTTCACGAACTATTACACAATAATCCAGTTACAAATAAAGATTAATATGCAGTCAAATTACTACAAATTCTACTTCCTATTCTAGGATCTTCGAGCAGTTGGTTGAAGGATAAGACATATTTCTTTTTGTACAAAACTTGCCCCTGCATACCTCTACACCATTGTCCGAGAAAGAAGAATTTTTCAGGTTCTCACCTACTGCCTATATCAAATACCGTAGTCATTTAACGAAGATGTTTAAACGAGGGATTGCCACAACATCCCTGAATGTGTAGTTCAGCAGAGCCTTCATAGATTGTATATTCGTACTAAGGAAAAAAATATTATTTACATTTCTCCTTCTTCTTTGGTCAAGTAAGTTCTCCCTCAACAAGCATGCCGTGAATAATGTTTCTTTTATACAAATCGCCCAAAAGTCAGAGTGAGAAAGAACAGCTGTAATAATTGTGCTAAAAGATATTTTCTCTGAGGCGATGAGGTGATTGACGATCGATTTGTTAGCCGAGTGTTTTACAGAGTTCGTTTTTTTTAGGTCGATTTCTCTTTGTAAATATTGTTGAACTGGGTGTGAGAGGAAAAGTGAGATATAATGAGCAGATCGGAAAGCTTAGGCGGTTTACACAGTCCAATTTGTTAAGGTCGATTTAGCTTGTAAATAATGTTGATAAAGAACAGAGATCGAAAGGATGATCGGAAAATTGAGATAGAATACACAGGTCGATTTGTTAAGGTCGATTTAGTGTTGAACTTTGAGTGAGGTAGAGAGAAAATAAAAGAAGCAGATTGAAAAGCCAGAGATAGAAAATTAAGAATGGAAAATTGAGAAGATTATTCATAGCACAAACAACTTCATTTACATCAACCTGTTACCCTCTCTTCTTCTGTGGACGTCTGGAAACAACATTTTTCTTTATTCCAGCATGCCAACCCGGTTCACCGTTGGGAAATAAAGTCGGGTACTGCATGGGATCATAACAACCGGGGGAAAAAAATTAGAAAGAAAAATGTGTTGTACTGTTTCTTGACCTCTTCCAATTCTTAATTACCCACACGCACAAAATGTTCAGACATGCGTTCCGGAGTAGCTTTTCAGAAAACCCAGAAAAAACCCAAAACAATCGTCCATTCTGGTCGATTGGGGCAGAAAAAGATCTTATTATAAGAATAACGAGAAGATTGGATAAGTGGTTTAACGTGTCATTCTTCGTTTTTACATCAATAGATTTGATATATATGGTTTTTTGGGGTGGAATGAAAATTAATTCCGAAGGGTTACAAATGGAATAGTAAGAGAACATAGTTGGAGGAGGAAAGATAAGAAAGCAAACGCGTTGGAACGAAGAGATAATCTGTATGCAAGCTGAGACCACCTATTTATAGCAAAAGATATTTAGATCCGACGGTTGAAAGTAATACAGATGAACGGCCAATGCACATTTAAATCAGAACGTTCGTTTTTGGTTCACGAGATTTAATTATAACACCAATTTAAGTTCCCAAGAATGAACGACTGATCGAAAAAAATAGAGCAATCACAGTATCTCGGAAAACAGGGAAACATGTTACCTGCAAAGTAAAAAGTAAAACCTCCGAAATAAATTATACTCCGTAAAAGGAAAACAGCGATTAATTTTTTCCCGACCATTGCAATGTATTCTGACCCATATAGTTAGGAAAAAGGATGAACATCGAGGCAAAAGACAAAAAAAAATACAGAGTTAATTAAGTAGAATGTAATGGTAGCAATAAGACTGGTCGATAAATAAAGCTGAATATAATTTAGGAAAACGCTGGTATAAACGATAACAGCGAAATAAAAGCAAGAGCAATTAATTCCGGGAAAAAACGTTTAAAAAAAAAAATTCTTCAGCCAAACGACGCCATCTCATGATTATACCGGTTAAATCGATTTTACACAAATCGAAAGTAAATTATGTAGTACTGTTTGTTGACCGATTCGGATCAGGAAATCGCAAAACAGATTACCTTAAAAGTAAAAAGTGAAACCTTCCAAATAAATTATAAAACCAAAACGGCGGCGTTTTATGATGATACTGTTTTTAAAAAAATGGCAAAAGTATACAGAGCCGACCAATAATAGAACACACTAGAAAAAAAAAATCAACGATGCTGGTCGGGAAGGTAGGACGAATATAATTTATCTACAAGAAAGTATAAACAAAAACGGTGAAATAAAACCAATAGCAATTAATTACGTAACGAGACGGCGGCGTTTAGTAAGAAGTGAAAGCCTCCAAATAAATTATAAAACCAAAACGGCGACGTTTTATGATGATACTGTTTTAAAAAAATAGCAAAAGTATACAGAGCCGACCAATAATAGAACGCACTAGAAAACAATCAACGACGCTGGTCGGGAAGGTAGGACGAATATAATTTATCTACAAGAAAATAAAACCAATAGCAATTAAATACGTCACGAAACGGCGGCGTTTCGTAATTATGCCGCTTAAAATTAAATTGCAAAACCAAACTCGCACGACCACAATTCCCCTGGCGGGGCCACAGGTTGCAAACGGACGGCCAAGAAGGCATTAAATAAAAAGAGAAAAGAAATTCAACGAAGAGCAAATAATCCCCATAAATAAAGAAACGGTGGCGTTTTTCGATTAAATCGATTTGACAAAAATCGAAAGTAAATTATGTTGTACTGTTTCTTGACCGCTTCGGCTCTTATAAGCTATAATATATATACATATTCATAAATCCATTAAATAATCAGTTTTTCCTATTTTCACATGTAAAATATGTCTCAAGAATAATATTTCAAATAAAAATCCAAAAATATGTGTTCATATAAATACAAAATATCTGATAACAACACATGCAGTTAATCAATATAAACTTTAGCTTGAACCTATAAGAGTAGAATAGTACAACAAACACTTTTTGGATCAAGAATTTGTGGATATGGTCTTAGAAGAGGACTCAAACGGGGTTATAAAATTGAGGATATGCTCTTCATTATCACTTGATAGTGCCTTCACCATTGTCGCAAAGCTTGGTTCAAACACAAAAACAAAATCAGGCACAAAGCAACAAAAATGAAAAAAATAATAAAAGATACAACACGATCTCAACAAATTGCTATGAAAGAAAATATGTTTTAAAAAGTCTAAAGAAATAAAGTTTCCCTAGCATAAATTCCCAATGACTCGGAAAGGAAGGCTTCTTTCAAGAAAAGAAGGAAGAGCTTGATTAACAAGGTGAATGAACTTAGCCTCTTCCACGACTCACGAGCTATAGAAGATGAAAGTACATGCATCTTCACCATAGGGGGTGATTAATTCATTCACCTTCTGACCTATTTGAATTAATATAGTCATAAATTTTGGGAAAAACTATTTTGTTCAAAGATGTCTTGATTCTAATTTTGGGCCAAAAAATAAATGACTGATCACTTATAATAATTTTATAGTTTTAAAGAATTTTAATTTTGTTAACGGCACTAACAAGTTTAGCAAATAAATTATCATATCATAATTTGTTTGCTAAATTGTTAGTGCCGATTCAAAAATTCGAATTCTTACTTGCTAACCTTGTTAGTGCCGCTGCCGAAATTTCAGTTCTTATATAATTATAAAAGTACAATTACTATAGGTGACAATTCATTGATTTCAGCCCAAAAATAGAATCAAAGTATCTTTGAACTAAATAGGTGTTACCCAAGTTTATAAACAATATTAATCCAAACAACTCATAAATCGGTAGTATACAACTAGGGGTGAGCCCGGTTCGGTCAACCGATCGAATCGAACCGGACCGACTGAATCGGTCCGGACCGAGTACCGAACCGGTTTTTCGGTTCGGTATTCGGTTCTTGTCTCAGACCCGAACCTTTATAGGTATCGGTTTTCGGTAAAACCGGTCGGTTTTCCGAACCGAACCGGTTGTACCGATTAATTTTTTTTTTTTTTTAAATAGGTTGAGAAAAAGAGATGTACACGCTTCTTAGTAAGATTCTTTCCCATATTTATATTTATATTCATATCCATATCTACGGCAGGGCAGTCAATTCTTTCCTCCCTTCCCCATTTTACAGATCTCTCAGCCACACCAAAGCAAATATACATTAATAATGTTTTGTGGATGATTGAGTATGGTAGTAACTATATAAAATGAGAAATACCACACATTCATACGGAGCCAACCTGAATTATAAAGAGAATAGGTAAAAGTAGAGAGGTGAATAGAAGAAGGAAGAAAGAAGAAAAAGATCAAGTCACAAAGATGGAGAAAGAAATAGGGAGGCGTTGTGCAGAGTCTGCAGACAAATGTGAAGATTTAGGTTTTCTTTTTGTTATGCATAGATGAGTAAGAAAGGCCTAAGTCATGGGCATCTGATTTGGCCCATCAGGCCATAGTGGGCCTATCCCAGGTTTAATTTTATTCTTTTTCTTTTGGATTTTTTTTTATTATTTAATGAATTGGACCGAATCGGATCGATCCGGACTGAATCGGACCGAACCAGCCAAATTGGGATGTGAAAGTTTAATAATATTGAACATCCCGGTACACATGGACCGAACCGGAACCGAACCGAACTGGCCGGTATTTGTACCGAACCGGATCGACAATTTCGGTCCGATAATCGGTCCATATTTTTTTGGGACCGAAACCAAACTTCGGTTCGGTTTGATCCGGTTCGGCCCGTTTGCTCAGCCCTATATACAACTCAAAATTGTCAAAAGTATAATTACTAATATCCTTTAATTATGTATATATACACCCTCTTAGGACCCTCAATTCTCATATTGCTAATAAATGAATTTTTTCTAGCATACATTCCAAATACTCAGAAGGGAGGTTTCTTTCAAGAAATGAAAGAAGGTGAATGAAGTAATCATCCCCCTGCCATAAATATGCATGTATTCATTCACCTTGTTAATCCAACTTCCTTTCTTTTCTTGAACGAAATCATTTTTTCTGAGTCATTTGGAATTTATGCTAGGGAAACTTTATTCTTAAACTTTTTAAAACTTATTATCTTTCATTTAAATTGGTTGAGATCGTGTTTCCACTTTCTTGATTGGTCATTTTTTAGCTTTGGGCTTTTTTTTTGTTTATTTGTTTGTATCAGGCTTTGAGACGATGGTGGTGGGAACAAATATGACTTTTCCACCACCATCTACAATGGTGAAGGCACGATCGAGTGGCAGTGAAGAACATATCGTCAATTTTTAAACCTAATCATTGTACTTCTCCAAGAATATATCCACAAATTTTTGATCTAAAAAGCCTTTGTTGTACTATTGTAGTCTTATATGTTCAAGTTGAAGCTTCTATTGATTAAGTGCATGTGTTGTCGATATATTTTGCATTTATATTGAACACATACTTTCGGATTTGTTGGGTGAAGATGAAGATGGAGTGGAAGAAGATAAGAGTGGTTTTGATGACTTCCAAAACATCAGAATCAGCTAAGTAAGGAATGCTTAGATCCCTTAGAAGAGTTTTGACTAAGTAAGAAGACAAATCAGAAGGGTCAAAAGTTCAAGGTCCAGAAGACTACTAATCTGTTGCTGAAGTTCGAAATTAGAATGGTAGTTTTTCAGCTGACTCAAATCAGATTAGTTCAAATTAAGATCAGTATGTTATCTATCAGAAGGATCATTTCGATCAGCAGAGTGGAAAGGATCAAGGAGTCTGCCCAACGGTAGTAAATGCACTTGGAGTAATAAATGCTGCAAGAGAAGGGTATTAATGGTAAATTATTGAAGATATTCTCGGATCAGGAGGGTGCATTTAATGCGACTGGCAAAAAAGTACAGCAGAGTGTACAATGCAACAGTTGCAGAGAGCCGTTCCAGAAAAAGGGGGACCAGTACTTGTAGCTTTGCAATCTGTCTCATTCTTCAACGGATATATTTCAAAGAAAAATATAAATAGAGCTGGATTCAAGAGTTAGAGACACACAACATCTGAGATTTTATTCGTGAAGCAGAATTTTTCTAAGTCTCAAAAGCTTAAGAACAGCTCACTCGTTTGCTGAAGTCATTTGTTGACATAAGCTAAGTTGAAGCAAAAATATACATCTTTCTGAGTGAATCTGTATTAGAAGAGTGTTGTGAGAAGTAGATATCCATCTGAGTGAGTAATATTACTTCAGAGAGTAGGACTTCTTAGTGATTTCTTACTACAAATTTGTGGCTTATCATTTGTTGTAAAGCGCAAGCAGAGTATATTGTAAATTGTGTGTTTATAGTATAACCCAATATCTAAGTGACTTGGAAGAGTGGACTAAAAGATTGTAATCCATATAACCACTATAAAAATTCTGGTGTTTACATTGCATTTGATTTCTTGCATATTTTTAAGAAGCATTCAAACACTTAACTGTTTAAAAGATTTTAAAAAGGAATTTATAAAACTGGGGATAAAATCTTTTAAGTTGATAAAAGTTTACTTGTGAAAAATACTTTAATATCCGCTGCAAGTAATCTGATTGAAAATTTGATTTTACTGAAATCAGCTAAGTCATACCCAGAAGAGTGGTCAACTCTGCTGTTCAAAGCTTTGTGCGGATTCAGCATAGTCAACTTACAATTCTCGATCAGCTTAGTCTGCTGACAGAAGACTTGAAAAGTTTTAAAGTTAAAATTTTCAGAGGTCTATTCACCCCCGCCCCCCTCTAGACCTCATCTGACCACTTGGGACCAACAAGATTCTTATTTGAAACATTATTCTTGAGATATGTATGTTTTACATGTGAAGATAGGAAAAGTAGAAAAACAGATTATATGATGGATTTATGAAGATATATAAATATTATCTTTGTCTTACGCTTGTCCATTGAAGTAGAGTTTAGGATTTCATTTTTGTTTCATTTATTTGCATAAATAATTTTGTTTTAGGTGTTATATATAAAAATAAGAACAAACTATTCACTCAAAAAGTTAGAAACATTAAAAAAAATTGGTCTGAAATGGACCGATTGGCCTAACCAAACACATTTTCACCCGACTTGTTTATTACTCGATATGTTTTTCAACGATTTACCATGATCAATTCTGCCCGTACCCATTTTTTGTCCGTGTAGATCCGTTCCAACTGACTCATTTACTTCTACAGTATTTTTACTGAACTGCCAATATGGGGAACATGGCTTGTATAATCCATTTTGAAAACTTTAGAAAAACACACGCTAGGATCAAGCTCATTGATCAAGCAAATTATTCAACTGAACCACCTGCTCTGATACCACTTCTTGGTCTCAAGTGGTCAGATGAGATCTAGAAAGGGGGGGGGGGGGGGGAGGAATAGACCTTAGAAAACGTTAAAAAAATTCTTTATATTTTCTTATCAGCAGAGTAAGCTGATCGAACTGGTGAGACTACTTAAGTGATTGCGCACTTAGCTTAATCAGCAAAGTTGACCACTCGTCTGATTTACTTATCTGATTCAAATTTGATTAGAGTTTTTGAAATATGTATGTACCGAATTTATCAAGTTTTTTTCAACAAGTTGTTTTCTTACTTAAAAGATTTTATCCCCAGTTTTAAGCTTCTTTTAATCTTATGTTCAGTTCAAGTGTTTGCAAGCTTTTGAGAATATGCAAGGAAAGAAATGCAAGTAAAAAAACACGAGGAATTTTTATTGTGGTTATATGGACAAGAATGTCTTTTAGTCCACTCTTCCAAATCATGAAGACTTGAGTTATACTAGAAACACTTAGTAACCAAGTACACTCTACTTTCGCTTTTAGAACAAATGATATAAAGCCACAAGTTAGTTACAGGAAATCACAAATAAGACATATATTATGAAGTTATATCACTCACTTAGACGAACATAAGCTTCACACAACACTCTCAATTTCAGAATCACTTAGATTATGTATTTGGCTTTGGTCTTCAACTCGGATTTTGTCAACTGATGACTGAGCTGATTTGTGTTATGTTCTTGAATTTGACACTTAGAAAAATTTACTCGTTTGATTTTTGCTGTCGGTTGTTTTACTTGTCTCTAACTATTGAATCACGAACTATCTATACATGAGGATTTTAAATATGCCCATTGAAGTAAGACAAAAATCTACGCTCCTCGAGTACAAGTCCCCATTTTCTAGAACGGCTCTCTGCAACCGTTCACTGTACACTCTGTTGTACTTTATGTCGGTCGCATTAAATGCACTCTGCTGATCCAATTTTTCCCTTCAACCATTTGTCTTTAATCTTTTCTTACAACTACTTATTACTCCAAGTGCATTTATTACCGCTGGAGTGATTTTTTGATCACTTCTACTCTGCTGATCGAATCCACACTTATGATGAACACTCTGCTGATTTAAACCAAACTCATCTGAGTTGACTCCGCTGGAATCTACCAGTATTATTCCGAACTCATCATAAGATCAATACTCTTCTGGACCATATATTTTGACCCTTCTAATTGTACTCGTCTCTTTTTGGTTAAATATCTCATGAGGTTAACTAAGCTTTCAACACGTAGCTGATGACTATTGAAAATCATCAAAACCTCCATTAACTTCTTCATTTCCTAATCTTCATCCAACACTTTTTTTCAAAAAATAAACTATGTTATTATTATTATTTTATTTTAAGCAACTTTGTTAATTCGGTCTCCAATATTCATTTATAATAAAAAAATATTTTTCTTTGAAAAAAAAACCTTCAATTTTTATTCCGAAAATATTGGGCATATCTTTTATATTGTATTATCACGAACATAATTATATAATCTAAATCAACAGGTGATTGGTCTAGTGCAAGGGACTAGCCACTACAAAAGTAATAGACCTGTTGGGAAAGGTACCCACTTAATATGCCAAACCTGTCTCGGAAGGGATTAAACCCTTGGAAAACCAAAAAAATAAAAATTATATAATCTAATTGTAGTAAAAATTTAAATTTAGTTTTTTCTTCTTTACAAAATTGTCAAGAACTCAAATAACTATATATAAATATCTCAAAACTTTATTGTATGCTAAAATGCCAATGATTGCAATCCCATAATTCAACCCAATAATAAGTAAATGTATTATATTTTAAGGCTGACTGAGTTGGACATGGTCCCATTTGATTAATAATACTTGAATTTAAATGGGCCTATTGGGATGGATCTGCACGGGTAGAAAATGGGTAGGGTCAGAACTGGTCATAGACGAGTCAGTTAAAATGACCAACCCGTTTTATACAATTTTTTTGAATGAATAATTTTTTTTTTGTAACGTCTAAAACAATGACATAATTTTTTTTATGCAATTATATGAAATATAAAATAAATACTAAACTCTATTTCATTGAACAAACGTAAGCCAAATATATATATATATGTATTCATAAATCAATTTAATAATCAATTTTTACTATTTTCACATGTAAAATATGTCTCAAGAATAATGATTCAAATAAAAATCCAAAAGTATGTGTTCATATAAATACAAAATATCTCATGACAACACATGCATTTAATCAGAAGTAACTTTAGCTTCTGAATGTATTCGTCTCTTTGGTTAAATATTTTCTGAGGTTAACTAAGCTTTCAACACATAGCTGATGACTTTTGGAAATCATCAAAAGCTCCATTACCTTCTTCATTTCCTAATCTTCATCCAACACTTTTTTCAAAAAAATAAATTCTATTATTATTATTTAATTTTAAACAATTTGGTTAATTCGGTCTCCAATATTCATTTTTAATAATAAAAAAAAAATTCTTTGAAAAAAATACCATCAATTTTTACTCCGATAATATAGGGCATATATTTTATATTGTATTATTACGAGCATAATTATATAATATAAATCAAGAGGTGATTGGTCTAAGGCAAGGGACTAGTCACTACAAAGTAGCAAATCTGGTACCCACTTAATATGCCCAACCTGCCTTGAAAGTGATTAAACCCTTAATAAACCAAAAAATTAATAATTATATTATCTAATTGTAATAAAATTTGAAATTTAATTTTTTATTCTTTACAAAATTGTCAAGAACTCAAATAACTATATATAAATATCTCAAAACTTTATTATATGTTAAAATGTCAATGATTGCAATACCATAATTCAAACCAATAATAAGTAAATGTATTATATTTTAAGGTTGGCTGAGTTGGACTTGGTCCCATTTGATGAATAATACTTGATTTTAAATGGGCCTATCGGGATGGATCTGCACGGATAGAAAATGGGTAGGGTCAAAAATGGTACATGCATCTTCATCTTAGGGGGTGATTAGTTCATTCACCTTCTGACCTATTTGAATTAATATAGTCATAAATTTGGGTAAAAACTATTTTGTTCAAAGATGTCTTGATTCGAATTTTGGGCCAAAAAATAAATGATTGCTCACTCAGAGTAATTTTATAGTTTTAAAGAATTATAATTTTGTTAACTGCACTAACAAGTTTAGCAAGTAAATTATGATATCATAATTTATTTGCTAAATTGTTAGTGCCGATTCAAAAATTCGAATTCTTACTTGGAAACCTTGTTAGTGCCGTTGTCGAATTTCCAATTCTTATGTAATTATAAAAATACAATTACTATAGGTGACAATTCATTGATTTCGGCCCAAAAATAGAATCAAAGTATCTTTGAAATAAATAGGCGTTACCCAAGTTTATAGACAATATTAATCCAAACATCTCATACTACCGATATACAATTCAAAATTGTCAAAAGTATAATTACTAAGATCCTTTAAATTATGTATATATACACCCTCTTAGGACCCTCGATTCTCATATTGCTAAGAAATGAATTTTTTCTAGCACACGTTCCAAATACTCAGAAGGGAGGTTTCTTTCAAGAAATGAAAGAAGGTGAATGAAGTAATCACCCCCCTGCTGTGAATATGCATGTATCATCATCTATAACTTGTATGCCGCAAAAGAAGCTGAGTTCATTCACCTTGTTAATCCAACTTCCTTTCTTTTCTTGAACGAAATCTTTCTTTCTGAGTCATTTGGAATTTATGCTAGTGAAACTTTATTTCTTGGGACATTTTAAAACTTATTATCTTTCATTTAAATTGGTTGAGATCGTGTCGCCACTTTCTTGATTGGTCATTTTTTTAGCTTTGGGCTTTTTTTAGCTTACGTGTTTGGAATAGGCTTTGCGACGATGGTGGTGGGAACAAATATGACTCATCCACCACCATCTACAATGGTAAAGGCACGAACGAGTGGCAGTGAAGAACATATCCTCAATTTTTAAGCCTCATCTTTGTCCTTCTCAAAGAATATATCCACAAATTCTTGATCTAACAATAAACTATTCACTCAAAAAGTTTGAAATTTTAAAAAAAGATTGTTCTGAAACGGGCCGGTTGGCCTTACCCAACCTATTTTCACCAGAGTTGTTTATTTATTTGATATGTTTTTCAACTATTTACCATAATAAATTCTGACCGTACCAATTTTTGATCCGTTTTTATCCGTCCCAACAGACTCATTTACTTCTGCAGTATTTTTACTGCACATGGCTGATTTAATCAATTTTTCAAAAAGTTTTGTTTTTCAAAATATGCTCTTTCTGAGAACTTTTGAAAAACACACACTAAGATCAAGCTCGTTGATCAGGCAAATGATTAAAATGAACCATCTGTTCTGATACCACTTGTTGGTCCCAAGTGGTCAGATGAGGTCTAGAGGGGGGAGGGGGGGTGAATAGACCTCTGAAAACTTTAAAATTTTTCTCTGACTTTTCTTATCAGCAGAATAAGCTGATGGAACTAGTGAGACTACTTAGCTGATAGCGCACTTAGCTTAATGAGCAAAGTTGACCACTCGTCTGATTTACCTATCTGTTTCAAATTTGATCGGAGTTTTTCAAACTTGTATGAAGCGGATTTATCAAGTGTTTTTCAACAAGTTATTTTCTTACTTAAAAGATTTTATATAACCCCAGTTATGAGCTCCTTTTAAAATCTTTTGTCAGTTCAAGTGTTTGTAAGTTTTTGAAAATATGCAAATAAACAAACACACGGAATTTTATAGTGGTTAAATAGACAATAATGTCTTATAGTCCACTCTTCCAAATCATGAAGACTTGGGTTATACTAGAAACACTAAGTAACCATGTACACTCTACTTGCGCTTTTAGAACAAATGATATAAAGCCACAAGTTAGTTACAGGAAATCACAAAGAAAGTCTTATACTATGAAGTTATATCACTCACTTAGACGGATATAAGCTTAGCACAACACTCTCAATTTTCAGAATCACTCAGAGTATGTGTTTGGCTTTGTTCTTCAACTCGGCTTTTGTCAAAAGATGACTAAGCTGATTTATGTTCTGATCTTGAGCTTGAGACTTAGAAAAATTTGCACGTTTGATTCTTGCTCTCGGTTGTGTTGCTTGTCTCTAAATCTTGAATCATGAACTATTTATACTTGAGGATTTGAAATCTGCCCGTTGAAGTAAGACAGTAATCTACGCTCCCCAAGTATTGGTCCCCATTTTCTGGAACGGCTCTCTGCAACTGTTCGCTGTACACTCTGTTGTACTTTATGTCGGTCTCATTAAATGCACTCAGCTGATCCGAGATTTCTCTTCAATCACTTGTCTTTAATACCCTTCTCTTACATCATTTATTACCGGCTGGAGAGATTTTCTGAAAACTTTTACTCTGCTGATCGAATCTACCCTTCTGATGAACATTCTATTGATTCAATTCGAACTCATCTGATATGACTCTACTGGAATCCACCAGTCTTGTTCCGAACTTAGCATAGGATCAGTAGTCTTCTCTTCTTTGACTCTGTTGAAATCCATCAGTCTGATTCCGAACTCAACATAAGATCAGTAGTTTTCTGGACCATGTATTTACCCCTTCTGATTGTACTCATCTCTTTGGTTAAATATCTTCTGAGGTTGACTAAGCTTTCAACACTTAGCTGAACTTTTGAAAATCATCAAAATCTCCTTTAACTTCTTCATTTCTTCATCCAACAATTCTTCTTGAACTTGTACGAAACAATTGAACCATGAACCTGAATGTACTTGGTTGAAATGTTTGAATGTGAAATAATGTAGTTAATGATGAGTTGATTTCGAAAATTTAAGTCCCAGTTTGAATATATTTTGTACATTGAAATTTTGGAGAGAAATCATAGGTAATATTTGTCTAATTAATCATATCTTTTTAAATTATATTAATTGGTATTATATTTTATGATAATTTATTTGATTGAAAATACTATTATAATTATCATTTTTTTACCCAATTTGAGCCGATGAATATTATCCAAAATAATGTTTGAGTTACAAATATCTAAAACGTGTGAGTAATATAAAAATAAATAGTGGCATGAAATCAAATCAAATAAATGAGCTCAAAATTAGTACTCCAGCACAGTGTTATTAAAATCGGACCGGACAGGTCGGTCGACCTGACTTAACCGCTAAACGAACCCTAGTTCGGTCAAAATCGGTAATACCGGTGAACCGGCAAACCGTCGGTTCATTACTTTAAAAAAAAAATTAAAAGCACAATTAGTTTTCCTTATATGCTCTATAAATGAAAGAAATTATGTTTCTCATACACTTTTAATTTTCTAATCTAGCCAATATTAGCTTCTGAAGAGTAAAAAATATACTACGTATATCATTAAAAATAAATAATGATTGGTTAAAGAAATGAAGGAAAAATAAGAAGAAAAAGTGGAGAGCTGAGCAAAAAATTAAAGCTAAGAGAGGGAAAAAAAAGATTAGAAGGGTGGAAGAAGAAATGAAGCGACTGCTTTGTCTGGGCAAAGAATAGTGAATTTTTTAGAGCTTGTTTGATTGTTAGAAAAGTGAGGGAAAATTATTGAAAAAGGAAAAGGAAAAGAAAGTTATTTTCCTCTACATGCCTGATTGTGAGGAAAATTATTTTCTTGCAATTGTTTGGTTGTTAAGAAAGTTTAGGAACATTATATTTTTGTTTGATTATGAATTACGTTTTCTTTATTGATAAAATATTGAATGAATAATCATGTTTTCATTATATTAACTTTATTATAAATTAATTTTACGCTATTATAATTATGTTTTCATTATATTAATTTTATTATAAATTAATTTTACGCTATTTTATATTTTTTAGTCATCGAATTTATATCCATCTTCAAAGTTAACAGGGGGTTATTGATAATTTTTTTAGGTAAAAAAGATGTTTTTGCATCATTTGTGGGGACATAATTGTTATATGACTTGAGAATATATTTTTTTGCTAATAATAAATAAGCACAAAGGGGCTTTCGGTAAGAAAAAATCACAAATGAAGGATTTTGATAGTTAGACGAAGTACAAGGGGTGTTTTGCAATTTACTTTAAAGAATTTTCCTACGATTTTCTCGGGATTTCCCCATCAAATTGGTGGGGATATTTTTTCTTCACAAAATTTTCCTGCAGGAAAGTTGAAGGAAAATAATAACTTCCTTTCCTGCTATCCAAGCAACATGTGAGAGAAAAAAAAATCGACTTTCCTTCACTTTCTCTTATTTTCTCGACAACCAAACAATACATTAGGATTTTATCTTTTTTAATTATAGAAGTTAAAGTGCATTATATAAGGTTTTATTTTAAATTTGACCAAGGCCCATTTTATGAACAAACAAGATACTTAATATTTAATAAGTAATATTGTTTATATACTTAGAAACTTTCATTTAATTTTATCAAAAATAAAATGTAAGAATTAAATATTTTGAAATTATTTAATTAATTAAAATAGAAATACTATAGGATATTTTTTTATTTATATTGATCTATTTAGAATTAAGTTGTCAATAAAATAAAAAGTATACTTTTATGTACTTTTGAGTTTTTTTTTTTATAAAAATATGTTTTTTTTTATCTATTTTACGATTTTATTTGTATTATTATTTATACAATATATTTACTACATCAATGACGTCGTATCGATTCAACTGGTTCAATTAGTGGGTAACTCGATTAAATCGGTTAAATCGATAAAACCAGTAAATAGTAAGTTTATCGGTTTTATGTTCGGATTATGAAAAAACTGCTCCTGCATTCGACGTCGGATAAACCTGATTGAGTTGACAAATAGTCGCAATTACAGTTATTCTGTACAGTCGTACAATACGCTACAAAGGTTGTACCATTTCTTGATATTTCTCCATTCTCCACTATTTTTTCCTGTCCAGCCCGTCCAGCCCTGTTGATAAATTGAGTTTCAGCAGTAGTGAGAAAATGTTGCAAACTCAACGGCAGCCCCTTCACCCCCTAATCCTCCCCACATTTTCTCCTTTCCCTTTCCCATTTTCCCATTCCCTGAATTTCCCCATCAGAACCACAAATACTTATTCTCTCTCTCTCCGCCATGCCCAACAACCCACCACCTCCATCGCCGCCGCCGCCGCCGCGCCGGAAGAGGGACCAATTGAACTCTCATCGTCTACACCCTCAATTTTCGCATCCGACGACGACCCCACTCTTCTCCAAACCGCTACGAGCGTTCTCCTCACCGGTGCCATCA
This sequence comes from Penstemon barbatus, assembly GCA_003313485.2. Taxonomy (NCBI): domain Eukaryota; kingdom Viridiplantae; phylum Streptophyta; class Magnoliopsida; order Lamiales; family Plantaginaceae; genus Penstemon; species Penstemon barbatus. Next base: position 52,776,226 of record CM064877.1, on the reverse strand, counting down.
CCGTCTTTCTCTTCCGCTCCCTTCGCCGCCGAGCCAAACGTGCCAAAGAAACGGTACTACTAGTAGATACCCTATTTATTCTATGTTGTCTTATATTATTAGTTCAAAGCTTAAATTTCTAGTTTATTCATGTGATATGCATTTGAGCAATTTACTTACCTCTTTAAACTGGAAAGTGTAACTCAATTTGCAGAAATTGAGAGTGGACATGATGAAAATCGTTTTTGTAACCAAGGGGTAAAGTGCAACATTTATCCTAAACATGGGGTAAAATGGCATATTTATGATAACACTGGGAGTAAAGTACCATATTTATCATAACAAAGTGATATAGTACCATATTTATCATAACGTTGGGGTAAAGTGTCACATTTATCATAACAAAGTGGTTAAAGTGTCGCATTTATCATAACACGTAGAGGTAAAGTGTAACATTTATTATAACACAGGGGTAAAGGAGGCATTGTGAAACTATTATAAGATTGGGGGGGGGGGGGGGTAAGATGCTCTTTTTAAAATCAAAGGAGAGTAATTGAACATTATGCATATCACGGGGGGTAAATTGCCATAACTCCTAAAGTTTCAGGTATGGTTTATTATTTTAGAGTTGTAACATGGAATTTGTGTTTTTTTTTTATTAGAAATTTAGATCGTCAGGGACGACAAAATCGTTAAAGGAGGAGGCTATGGAGAGCTTGAAAGCAGTGACTCTGTCTCCAGTTGATTCAAAGTCTCCTTCACCTGTTCAGACTTTTCTTGGTGCTGTAACAGCTGCTATTATTTCCGTAATTCTGTACAAATTTACTACTACTATCGAGGCTTCTCTCAATCGCCAAACCATGCCGGATAACTTCTCGGTTTGTGATTCAATTTAGTTTTGCTTTTGTTTAACTCATTGTTTTACATATGGGAATCAATAAAAGAATGATCATTTAAAGTTTATCTGAACTAGTGAAGAAGAAATATAAGGTAAAATATGACTTTGGCTTGCATTGTAGTAGATTAGTTGCAATTAGTAATATGAGGCAACACTGTAAGGGGATAGTACGAAAATTCACCACCTCAATTTATTATTAGGTTATGATTATTATCTTAGGGTTCGATAGCACTATCAAACAAGAGATAAAAAAACTATAGAGCCTAAATGCAAAAATATCCCCCTGTGCATTGTCTAATTTCCAAAAACCCCGTGTTATTTTTATTAGCAAAAACCCCCTCGTGTTTTCTTATTAGCAAAAAGCTCTATCTAAAATTCCTTCATGTATAGGGAGGTAATTGTGATTTTTTAAAAGAACAAGGGGGTTATTGCCAATTTTCAAAGTTAAAAGGGGGAGGGGGTTCTGTTAATAAAAATAACTCAAAATTGTTTTTGACTAATTAGGCTAAGCGTAAGGAGTATTTTGCATTTCCCTTAAAGATTATAGAATACTTAAGTTCATCTAATAAGGTTTACTACCAAACTAGTTCTTATAATATTTTTTGTCTTAAGAATGTGGAACTCTACTTGTGTTGTAAATAGCTCTTGGTTCATGACTTTCATGAAGCTATTGGCATGTTTGAGAGCAAGTTTAATTTTACACAATTGGAGTTTAAACGATGAATTTCTTCGCATTTACCCAAGTTTGAACCTTTATGATTTAACATTACGATACCGACTTATTGAAACTTAATGTCTTATCGTACTAATACTCTCATTTATCTCATTCCAGGTCCGCCAGATAACCGTAACGATAAGGTAGTTTTTGTAACCAATATGCTAATTCTCTTTCATTCTTGCTGTATTAAGAACGCTAATGGAGGTTTTCTCTACCAATTCCATGCAGGACCATCATCAATGGATTGTGTTACCTGGCTACATTTGTTTTTGGTATCAACTCTCTAGGTTTGTTTCTTTATTCTGGTCAGCTTGCCTTCAACTCTTTAATGGAAGAAGATTCTAGAAGCGAGGGCGAAGCACCAATAAGCTCATCAGATTCAAAATTGGGTGATTTGGATGGCTCCGGGATATCAGAGGCTACCGAGGATCAAAGTTCAGATAATACACAATAATGTATGTTTTCTTATCCATACAAAGAATGTTATCACTTCTAATTTTATGTGTACTACAGCATAATGTAAATCCATATGTTAATAACATATACTTTTTTTTTTTGGCTTCTTGTGCTTATGATAATGAAGAAGTTATTGAGGTTTCATATTGGAAAAGAAATGACAAAAGTGATAAAGATTTTCCCTTTCGCTTGTTTTACGTACTTTATCACTTGAAAGTCGAGCTTCTTGGTGGATCCTACTTATATCTCCTTTTGTATTTTTTCCTTGAAAGAAAGAGGTAACAGAATTTTGATTGGCATCTGTAGTTGGACATGTTTAGTTAACTTTCTGTGTGATGGAATAATGCAAATATATATGGGATTGAAGGATTTGATATGTTTAAGATTTTAATATCATAACAAATAAATATATAAACGATATACATATCTAGTATCTTATCTAAATTAGTATTAACGTCGTTGTTTTAAGGTCGTTTTAATAAGAAATAGTTAATATTTTTGTTCATGATCACATTTTCATAGAATTTACTAGTTAACCTAACATGTTTATATATTATCATCATTGTTGTATTTCTTTGGGATTTTTTTTGATAAATACATAGAATCAGCTGGATGATCGACTATTCAACTCTCGTCAACTGGTATACATGCATGATCGATAGGGACTAAATAAAACATTCCAAGTATTATTTCTTCCATGTCTATCCCATTCTTGAAGATCCTTAAACGAAATGTCATTTGTTCCTTTACTGTGTAATAGCTTGAATCAGAAACACATACATGGTAAGTTCAGTTCTTTATGCTAACTTGTAAAACTGCTACTTTAGTTTATATTTTGTATGGTTTGGTTAGCTAAAGGTGATTTAACGGTATCTGTTGGTCATCTGTCATGCTTTTGTTTGAGTAATGTAATTAGGGGTGAGCCCGGTCCGGTTTACCGACCGGACCGAAAACGGTTCCCACCCCAGAACCGACCTAGGTAGTCTTTCGGTTCTCGGTAAAACCGATCGGTTTCCCGAACCGGACCGGTTTTACCGAATTTTTTTTTTTTTTAAATTTTTCTTAAATTCGACCCATTACCCATTATCAATTTGATTTAACCCATTACCCATTACCAATTTCTTTCTTCTATTTTTCTTCTTCTTTCAAAAAAAGAACCGATTCAAATTCTTCTCTTCTTCTCAAACCCTAACTTCCACCTCCAAGCCGCCGCTTTCAAGACCACCGTTCGCCACCACCGTCGGCCTTCAAGACTAGGGCCAGTCCGCCACCACCATCCGCCTCCTAAAGATGTTTCTACATATTTTGTAGTTGTAGTGAGATAAGAGACTTCTTTGCTCACAGGTTTAGAGATTTACCAGATCCCCTGTTTTTTTGTTTTCTAATTACTTTTCATCTGAGTATGTATTACAAAATTTTAATTGATTACATAATTATAAGAAAGCTTTCTATTCTTCTTCTTCTTTCACCTAAATATTGGGTCGGAGGCCTTGAAATTGAAAGCAATTTTGCATTATAATACAATATTGTTTCCTAAAAGTTGAAATAAAACTGCATTTACTAACATAAGCAAAAACATATAATTTTTAAAATCTCTAATCCTTTTTTTCTTTCTTTCTTATAAAGACATCAATTACTCTCATGGATCGTTTGGAATGTTTTACAATGAGTTTGGTGTTAAGAATACAATTTGGTCCATTTTTGGACCGAACCGAAATCGAACCGGACCGAACATGTTTTTTACCGAATCGGACCGAATATTTCGGTCCGGTAAACGGTCCGAGGTCCAAAAAGGACCGAACCGACTAGATACCGAAAACCGATTCGGTTCGGTCCGGTCCGGTCCAAATGCTCACCCCTAAATGTAATAGGAGTTTATATTAATCTTGGGAAAATCCCACTTTACCTCCTAATCTTTGAACGTTTTCCCACTTTGCCCCCTAACCTTTTGAGTTCCCACTTAACCTCCTCAACTATTAAAATATCACAGATCACCACCTTCGGACGTTCGTCGGTGAAATTTGTTCAAAGGATTGAGTGGCAAAATTCGAAAATGTTCAAAGATTAGGTGACAAAGTTGGAATACGAACACGGGAAATGTTTGTATGATTGTATGAACATGAACATGAGAAATTAATATATCAGTTTGGGTAAAGCTATTATTATTAGGTGATCTTAGTTATTAATCCCTCTTGGCTCATTATCTTACTTAAAATTGAATCTAAAAATGTGTGAAATCCTCTCTTATTTTGAATGTTTGACACTTAGACTGTTATCTTTAGAGTAAATTTAGTCCTTTTAGCAATGACCCATACGTAACACGAAGAAAAATATTTTTTTGTTACCAAGTACATATTCGGTATTTTTTTGCCTGTCAACCATCTAGTATGGTATAAGTGACATAGAATGTGATTTACGACCGGACTCCCTGAGGTTTTGCCGTTTCACAAGGAACCTCTGACATTTCAAAAATTACAAAACACCCCTTCTAGTTTAAACTATGTACCAAAACATCCCTTACAGCTTCAACAATCCTTTAAGGACACCCCGTACAACTTTTGGTTGATTGGACTTAGATGACTCTATTTGCTGTCTGAGAAAAAAAAGCAAAAGCCACAAGGAAACATGAGAGTAGAGAAATAGATGTCTAGGCAGTTGCTGCACTTGTATTGCAGCTTATTACTGATACAGCCAGGCCTCTATTTTTAATTCCCACCTGAAAAAATCGAAAAACATTTATGAGGTATAGTACATAAAAATGCAATCCCTTTTCATTATATCAGGCAACATGAATAGATTGATGAAAAAATGGAAAATTTGTGGTTAGTTTTTACCTGAAGCATTCTTGAAACCCAAGCTCTCTTGTTATGATTCTCGTAGCCGATGAACGTTGTGTGGGGGCATTTTATGTATGGCTAGCGATATTGCCAGAGCAGAATTTGTTGCTGCCAGAGCAAAAATTGTTAATTGCCTAATTTACCCTTTTCTCTCTCATCTTAGTTATGTTTTCTTTCCCCCTCTCTAGAAATATTTCAATGTACTCATTTATTCTATTAAATTTATCTCAATCTTCCTTGTCATCTCTCTAACTCTTCAAAAAGAACTTATAAGATATTTAACTAGATAATATTGAACTGAACCTTGAATCTAACTCAATTGTTTAGAGCTAAAGAAGAAAATAAACTATTTTGTTAACCCAGAAAATAGTGAATCATGGAATATGATACAAATTCCTTAAACTGTGAAGCACTCAAAGATTTTATCTCTGATTGCATCTTTTGGAAGTTTAGTTTTATTTCTTTATTTTGATTTGGGATTGTTGTTCTCAACAAATTATTATTAAAATATTATTAACAATCTTTTTTTTTCCGACCTCAAATTAACACCAGGTTTTCGTTTCTTTTTCACTCTATGAGTGATTTTTCTCTTTCTTCTATTAGTGTTATACCAAGGTGAAATTGATTGCAGAATTGCTTCTCATTCTCATACTACTAAAATTGAGAAATAAACAAAAGAGAATTAAATTTCTAAAGAAGAGGTATATATCTTTATTCTGCTATCTTCTTCCATAGGTGAGTGGAGGACTGGTGTGGCAGGCTTTCCGGTGGTTGAGATTATAATGGAGAAAAGAAGTTTTAGATTGTGTTTAATAAGTCTAATTTGTAAAGAAACTTAATAAATATGCACTGATATCGAAACAATAAATAAAGACATTAAAAATAATTTTATGCTGAGGGTAATTCTGGAAAGAAATTAATCATGCTCTGGCACAAACAATTGGTGCTCTGGCAATATCACTAGATGTATTTGTAGAGGAGTAGATGATATCCAAACATGAGGAGTAAGCCAAAAGGAACTAAAACAATATACGGGTAGTCTTTCTTCCATGGCTCCATTTTCCTCAGTTTTTGCGGAATTAACATTGATTAGTTTCTTCTTTTTTTTTTTTTTTTTTTTTTTTTTTTTTTCCTGTTTTTAGTGGTTTTATGGAATATAAGCAGGGGCGGATCCAGGATTTTCACACTGGGGGGGGGGGGGGGGCTAAAGTAGATAAAAAAATATTCAATAAAGCATAAAAATTATATTTCATTTACGAGAAAATATATTACTAGATACACAAACTATGAAGTGGAGTTTGACAAAAACAATCCCACAAATTACAGTAGTTACATATAATACCCCGTTATGCCTCCAAAAATTTGAAATATCTACGTATTTAAAATAACACACCGCGACGATTTTTCATTTTCTGAAATCTGTCTATGATAGCATCATTTGAAATATCACTAAATATGTCTCTCACTATAAAGACAACTAGACTATCATTCAACCACTGATCGCTCATTCTGTTACGGAGTCGATTCTTCACCATCTTCATAGCCGAAAATACTCTCTCTACTGATGCAGTTGCAACAGGGAGAATAAGCGACAGTGTCACAAGTTTGTAAACCAATGAGAATGCGACATATCTTTTGGTTGCAACTTCTGAGCAAGATCACCAATTACTTTCAAATTAGAAAAGTCTTCACTTGATCTAACATCTCTAATGTAATTTTCAAATTGATTAGGCAAAGCTAAGAGGTTAAGAAAAGAGAAGTCATTAGGATAAAGTCCCGCAAGACGAACAAGTTTTTTCTTGTCAAATGCCACAAAGAAAATCCGATGGATTTAAGCAAGCAACACAAAGAAGCAACTCCGTGTTTACTTCATTGAAACGATTTTTTGACTCTTGCATTTGTCTATCTATTACTGAATTGAATCTCTCTACTTTGTAATGGTGTTCAACAGTTCTCTTTTCCGAAAGTTAAGTTGAATCGTGAGAAATGAAAAAGAGGAGGACATAAGGGTCATTTTCATAAAATTTAGATCAGTTTTTGGATTTGTAATTCTGACTTTCTTTTTGCCGAAAGATTCTTTGATAAATGGGCCACAATTAATTGCTGAAAAATGAAATGGGCCTCAATTATTATTTAAAGATTGATCCAGTAATATATATATATACACACAGGGGCCGTTTGGTAGGACTTAATAGGGGGTATTATATCATATTATATGAGTTAATATGGACTAATACAACGTTTGGTGGCATTGCTCTAATACCGAGTCAAATGGATTAAATTCTTACGATCCGGTATTAAGACTACATTATAATCCACCCAGGCATGAGTGGATTAGTAAATCCAGGTAAATACCTCAAATTTACATATTTCTTTTTTAACATATCATTAAATATCATAAATTCTTCTCAAATAAATCACAAATTAATATATATATCAATTTACAATTAACATGGAAGCATTCAATCAAATCTACCAAACAATTTTATAATTTGGCCTTCAATCCGACTCCAATCTAATCCACTTTAATCTCATACACCCTACCAAACATCCCCACACTATATTACTACTACTATTAAAAAAAAAAAAAAAAATTGAGTGGGGTCTATAGACCCCACTAGCCCTGCACTAGATCCGCCCCTGAATATAAGCAAGCCATTGAATTGTGGGAATATTGTGTAATTTACTATGAATGTGTTATTATTGCAATATTATAAGTTTCTTCTTCTATAATCTTTCTTTATTTGCAACTTTTCCAAATAGTTCTAAAAAAATTTGGATAATTTAGAGATGTTCCAAGAAATGATAAAAACATATGACAAAAACAAAATTTTAAAATTTAAAGTAGTTATATTTTATTTGATTATCTTGTACAATTTGATACTTTATTTGCATTGAGTTTAGTTTGGTTGTTCAAAATAGCGGGCCTGTTGTTCCCCTTTTTTAGAGAACATTTCGGTGTTATCTGAAAACTAAAAAAACAAACAAGTTCTTTTTAATTTATTCTCTTTCCATTTTTAAAATACTAGCATCTATTAAATATTCTCTTTTTTTTTCTTAACTACATAAACAAACTTTTCTTAACATAAAGTAACATATTTCTTTAGAATATTTATTTAACATGACAACTTGATATGAAATAAAAAACCTAATATTTATTTAAATATTTATTTCTCCATAATCACTATAAATATACCTATTCATTTTGAATACCTAATATTAATACAAGTATTGCTGAAGCATTTACAAAGCTTAAGGAAGAGATGATATTGCTAAGAGAGCAAAATAGTTCACTGAAACTCAAGGCTGAAAAGCCAAAAGAATCAGATGAATATAAACAGCTCGAGCAAGAAAACGAATCTCTGAAAGCTGAGTGTGAAGTCCTTAAAGGAAAAATCATGGAACTTGAGAAAACAATTGAGTCTCGTGAAAAGTCATCTGTTGCATCCACTCATATGCCTAGTAAACAGAAGACACCTTTAGATCAGGATAAGTTAGAACTGAACCATACTGAAAAATTTATATCAGCTGACAACAGTAAGGACATTTTGTATGTTTGTCAGCTTCCTATCTCAAATTGAGCCCAAACAGATTGAAGAAACTCTTAGTGATTCAAACTGGATTGAAGCTATGTAAGAAGAGCTAAATCAATTTGAAAGGAATGAAGTCTGGTACTTAGTTCCTAGACCAAGTCATCAAAGAGTAATTGACACTAAATGGGTATTCAGGAACAAAATGAATGAAGATGGCGTGGTCACCAGAAATAAAGCAAGATTAGTTGCCAAAGGCTATTGTCAAGAAGAAGGTATTGACTTTGATAAAACTTTTGCACCAGTAGCAAGATTAGAGGATATCAGACTCTTTCTTGCTTATGCTGCTCATAAGAATTTCACAGTCTATTAGATGGACGTGAAATCAGCTTTTCTCAATGGAGAATTGCAAGAAGAAGTTTATGTTGAACAACCACCTGGATTTGAAGCTTATCAAGAAGAAGACAAGGTGTATCGTCTGAAGAAAACCCTCTATAGACTGAAACAGGCTCCAAGAGCATGGTATGATACCCTGTCTGATTTTCTTTTAATTAAATGATTTCGCACAGGTAAGGTTGACAAGACCCTATTCACTATTGAATGGGAAGAACATATTTTGCTTGTGCAAATATATGTGGACGACATCATTTTTGGTTCAACAAATCAACAGATGTGTGATAAGTTCTCAAAGCTGATGCAGAACAAGTTTGAAATGAGCATGATGGGAGAACTTAATTATTTTCTTGGCTTGCAAGTAAGACAGTTGCCTGATGGAATATTCATCAGCCAAGCAAAATACACAAAGGATCTGTTCAAGAAATTTGGTATGGAAACTAGCTCTACTGCTAATATTCCAATGTCTACTAGTCTTCGTTTGGATAAAGATGAAGATGGCAAATCAGTGGACATAACCAAGTACAGAGGAATTATTGGGTCACTGTTATACTTAACAGCTAGCAGACCTGATATTATGTACTCTGTTGGGGTTTGTGCGAGGTATCAATCAAATCCTAAGGAATCTCATCTCCTAGCTGCCAAAAGGATACTCAAATATCTTAAAGGTACTGAATATTTGGGATTGTGGTATCCTAGGGAATCTGGATTTAAACTCATTGGATATTCAGATTCTGACCTTGCTGGCTGCAAGATTGACAGAAAAAGCACAACAGGTGCCTGTCAGTTCTTAGGTAGTCGTCTGATCTCTTGGATGAGTAAGAAACAGACTTCAGTATCCATATCAACTGCTGAAGCTGAGTATATAGCTGTTGGAACTTGCTGTGCACAAATACTATGGTTGAAGCATCAACTAGAAGACTACAACATAAAAATCAGTGGAATACCTATCTACTGTGACAATACAAGTGCAATCAGCCTTACTCAGAATACTACAAGTCATTCAAGGACTAAGCATATTGAGATCAAACATCATTTCATTAGAGATCACGTGGAGAAAGGAAACGTCATGATAGAATATGTGTTTACTGAAAATCAGATTGCTGACATCTTAACTAAACCTCTAAGTGAGACAAGGTTTTCAACTCTAAGAGCTGAACTAGGTCTACTAAAATTGGATGCATAAGATGAGGGGGAACTCATCAGAAGACTGAAGTTCAACAGCTTAGTCATCATATTATCTTCAAGGATTAACTCTCAACAGACTAGTTAACTTATGAATTCTTAAAGTAAGGGGGAACGTGTAAGACTAGCGGTACTTCTGATTAAAAGATGAAATTTGTTGATGAAAGTTAGTTGAAGTTATGTTTTCATTAGAAGATTAAAGTCTTGAAGATTAAAGATTAATTATCTAGCTGGATTGACAAACAGCCGAGGAAGGTTATTAGTTATTGGCTTTCACTGATAACAGCTTTGTCATAAGGACGGTAGTCCCATCAGATAAGTATTTTAATTACCTATCTGATCAACTGTGTAAAAGCCTACTGTTTAAAAACGCTTTCATTAAAATACGCTTTTACAAGTTAAACTAAGGCAGTTCAAATTCCCGCCTCTCATTTAATGCGCTTTGAATTTGAAAAGGCGTAACTGACGCCGCACGATCAGAATTGACAAGAAACGGATCTAACGGTAGTTGGGTATCACGGAAACCGAAATACCCTAACTCTATAAATCCAGATCTGATCAGACTTGCCGTTCTTTACGCACCCTAAAATACATAGAGCATTTGTGAGAAAAATTCCTGCATCCTATCTTCTGCAAATCTTGTTGTTTTTCACTAACACTCTACAGATTCAAAGATGAGTTCTGGTGTTGAAGCAAAAGCTGAGGGTATGTACTTGGTGTATGACGTGTATTATCAGTCTGGTACTGATTTGATGAAGGAATTGCTGGAAAATTTTAAGACCGCTTCCCTGGTTAACTTCATGGAGTTGCACGAAGGCTTGGTCTGGAAGGATCAAGTTTTGGAGTATTACAAGATAGCTGAAGTAGACTTTACGAAGAGGGAGATCAAAGCTACTGTTGGGGGTAAATCTGTGGTCATAACCCCTGCTCTACTTCACGAGACTTTTGGCTTGCCTAGCAGTGGTCGACATGACGTCACCACTCTTGCTGAAGAAAAGCTTCAAGAATTCTGGGCCATCTGTGCCAAAGAAGGAGAGATGTTGACTGGCAACATCAAAAAGAGGCAACTGAAAGACGAGTATCAGCGCATGGCTGATATGGTTGCGAAGCTGATAGAGAATTGCACATTCTCTTTGGACGCTGTCACCATGAAGAGATACAGCATAATGGTGTCTATCTATTATGCATGGGAAGTGAATTGGTCAGTAGTCATCTGGTACATACTGGCTCACTTTCATGAGAAGAAAGGGAAAAAGGCCACTCCTCAGACCAATCACAGGATCACTTTATCTGCTTCACAGCATGGGTTGTGGAATGACAAATGGGAAGGAAATCCATACTGCTAAGGCAATGTCAAAGTATGTGCCTGTTCTGAAAAGGAAAGCTGATGAGGTCGAAGCTGGGGAAGATTTGGAGAACCTAAGGAAGAGGTTCCTGCCAAAAAGCAAAGGAGATTGGTGAAAACAACTCAGCTTGCTGTTGAAATAAAGAAAGCTGATGAGCCTAAGGAAATGGCTCAGAAGAAGAAAGTCAAGACTTCTATTCAAACAGCCCAGCCATCTGTTGAAGCCAGAACAGAAGAGTCTGGGGCAAAGGAGGTAGCTGATGCCATCATAAATCAGACTACTGCGGAGATACAGAATATATCTCCTGCTTCTTCTTCAAGAACTCCATCTGCTGAACATCCTGATGAGAATGTTTACCACAGGACCAGAAGTCAAATTCGTGATACAGGTGCTTCAATGCCTGTTCAAGGAAGGGCAAGAAGAACTGTAAGAAAAAGGATGACTTTCATTGACTCACCTACTAAGTTAACAGATTTGGTGAGAGAAAGTGCGCAATCAGCAGAAAGGCCTGTTGGAGCTGAGGAAACGTCAGCTGCTGAACAGATTGATGCGCAACAGACTGCTCAAGAAAAACCAACAGCTGAGGTCGCCAAACCTCAAGATGATCCAGATGTGATGATCATCAACCCTATAGCAGCTGCACCCATTGCTTCTGCTGCTCCTCAACCTGGCCCAACTGATAAGAGAAAGAGAAAATTTCTTATCAAAAGAAAGAAAATCTCTGCTGCTGACAAGAAAAAGAGAGAAGAGGCTGAGCAGCGTAAAAGAGATGAACTGCAGGAGAAGAGGGTCCTAGAACTTAGCAAGATTCAAGCAGCAAAAGATGAATAAAGAAGAAAAATGACTGAAGCAGAGCGTAAGGCTGCTGAAGATGCTGAACTTGCTATGGTCCTTGAGATGAGCAAGACAGATGCTCATGGACCTGTTCATGCTGGTGGGATTACAATTGGAGAATCTAAAACCACCAAGCCAAAGATGCCTGCTGGCACTGTCAAGACAAAAGCTAAGTTTGAAGTTAGACGATCATTTGACATTATCAATTCTGATAAATCTATCTTCAACAGGTTTGAGAAGGCCTTAGCCTATTTTGATCAGAAACTGATACTCAAGACTTTGTTCACTCATGAGAGGCCAAGGTACATGAAGTGGAGAGACTATAGATTGAACAAGTCTATTGATGAGCTTCAGAGCTGGAAGGAGTTATCTGATGAAGAGAGATGGGTTCTTCAATGGCTGAAGACTGACTCCATCCAACAAGCCTTGGATCCTAATTTCGTAGGAGATGCTATGCATCAATATGCAAAGGATTTTGCAACAGAGGAGGCCAAGATTATCGAAAATACTTTGCCTGGAAAAAGAAGAAAATGTGATGATGCTGTAAAAAGGGCCATCCAGATTGCTGTAATGACTGCCTTGAAGAGATGGGCTGATAGGTCAAGATATCAGCAAGGTTCGTCCAGTGAGCTGCCCTCGCTGCCAAGCATTCAACAGATAACGTTTGGCAAAGAAGTAAGAGATTACTATGAAATGCCTAAAGTAAAGCCATCTGCTCCAAAGCTATGGCCTGTTGTGAGACAAATTCGTCAAACAACAACCTTTACTGATGACGGCAAAATCATAAGTAAAGTATTTGAAGATGTCACTGATCAGCCCAAAGCTGCTGATGAACCCTTAGCACTTGAGTGGAAAGCTAAGGAGTCCAAAGCTGATCACGAGACTGAACTGAAAGATGCCCCTGTCCACCAGGAGGATGAAGATAAGGAAGCTGCTGACCATTCTGCTACATCAGCTGATTTGAATTCATCACTGATGGAAGCCTTCCAGCTGTTAATGGAAAATTCAATGAAAGAAATGGAAGAGAGGAACAACACACAGTTGAAGAAATTGCAGCAAGAATTGACAGAATCTAACAGACTACAACTTGAGCACATGCAAATACTTACTGCAAGAACAATAAATAATGCAATTGACAATTTTCCTCTGCCTGAGGATCATACCAGGCAGATGACTCAGAGTGTTGTGGAAATGAACAGAAATATTGAAGATGTAAAGGCTGATGTCAACCATCTTCATACTGCCTTGAAGAGAGCTGAAAACAACATAGCTGATCTCACTGCTACCTTCATCAAAATCAGCGACGAAGAGAAAGCAGTTAATGTTGGACTGTTGCAGGAAGTTAATAAAGCTGGAGACATTATACATGAAGAACTTGCCACTATGCAACTCAACATTGATTGTCTTAATGATCAGAATGACACCATCAGCACATCTCTCGATCATCTAACTGCCAGCCATGATGTAGTTTGTTGGTCCCAAGTGGTCAGATGAGGTCTAGAGGGGGGGGGGGGTGAATAGACCTCTGAAAATTTTTGAACTTAAAAACTTTTCAGTCTTCTGTCAGCAGACTAAGCTGATGAAGAACAGATGACTATGCTGATCGTGAACAAATCTTGAACAGCAGAGTGACCACTCTTCTTTCAGTTACTTAGCTGTTTTACAGCAAAACAGTTTTTCAAAGAGTATACTTGCAGCGGATTGTTTTAAAGTGTTTTTCACAAGTAGACTAAGTTCTTAAAAGATTTTATCCCCAGTTTTACAAACTCCTTTTTAAAATCTTTTAGATAATTCAAAGTGTTTAAATATGCAAACTTTAAATATGCAAGAAAACTTGAATGCAAGATAACACAAAGAATTTTTATAGTGGTTATATGGATAAAAATCCTTTAGTCCACTCTTCCAGATCACTCAGATTCTGGGTTATACTATAATCACAAAGATTACAATATTTCTCCACTTATACCTAGACAACAAATGTAAAGGCTATAAGCTCACAATAGGAGTTCACAAAGAAAACCTATCCTCTGAAGTAGAATCACTCACAAAGATGGATTCTCACTTCGCACAACACTCAGCTATTACAAAATCACTCAGATAATGTTTTTCTGTTTTCTTCAACTGGGTTTATGTCAACAGATGACTTCCACCAGACCAGTGAGCTGTTCGAGCTTTTGAGACTTAGAAAATTTCTGCTTCAAAATCGAAATCTCTGATTGTTGTTGTGTATGTCTCTCTTCGAACTTTGCTCTATTTATACTCGGATTTGAATTTATGACCGTTGAAGCAAATCAAGTCTTCAAATCCATCCTTCAGCTCTTTTGAAACGGCTCCCTGCAGCAATCCGTACAGTGTACAGTACTTTTCTGTCCATCACATTTAATGCTGCATTAAATGCACTCTGCTGATACGAGGATATCTTCAATCATTTGCCATTACTACCCTTCTCTTCCAGCATTTATTACACCAAGTGCATTTATTACCGTTGAACTGATCTCATGATCTCTTCCACTCTGCTGATCGAAGCAACCCTTCTGATAGGTACTCTGCTGATCAAATACTGAACTAATCTGATTTGACTCGGCTGATGACCTACCCTTCTGTTCGCTGTTTCAGCAAGAGATCACTAGTCTTCTGGTCTTTGAACTCTTCTGATATCTTCTTTACTTGTTCAAAGATCCTTCTAAGGGAACTAAGCTTTCCATACTTAGCTGATTATGATGTTTTGGAAATCATCAAAACCTTCCCTTAATTTCTGACTTCTTTTATCTTCATCTTCATCCAACAATTTCCCCCTTTTTGATGATGACAAAACTTCAGCTAAGTACCTGTACCTAAACTAAAGTTTTGATCCTCAAAAATTTCTGAGATAGAAATAGTCTGTTGGATTAAAACTTGCAATTTTATAGATATTGAACTGATTACATATTACAAGTTTGTTCAGATGAAATGTAAAGAAAGATTACAAGGAGATTCATAGGTAAATAAACATGACTAATCTCCTAGCTTGTCTTCTTTATCTTCTTCAGCAGGTTTGGAAGTTCCAGCTTCCAATTTCTGCTTCAACAGCTCTAACTTCTTCTTTTTAGTATCAGGATCAAGCTGTTCTTCAGCTGAGTCCATAGCAGCAGCTATCTCCTTATCAGATTTAGCTTTTGCTTCAGCTTCAGTTTCTTCAGCAGCTTCATCTTCTTCTTCCGTGATCTTTTCATCTGTTGGTCTGCTTGTGCCTTCATTTGCTGCATCATTCTTATCATCATCATCAGCAGACTCTTCTAACACTTCTGTTCCTTCAGCATCATTTTCAGCTTCCAATACAAAAGAAGTTCCAACTCTTTTCTGTCCAAATATCCTCTCTTCCCCCTTTTTGTCATCATCAGCAGGGTTGATTTGATAGTTTGGTAAGATTGGAGTAATCAGAAGTGAATCACAGAGAAGCTTGATGTTCTCTTCCATGGCAGTTATTTGAGCTTGTTGTTTGAGTTGATTGGCCTTAACAGTTTTGACTTCCTTGAGCAAGTCTTCTCCTTGATCACCCAATTGAATTTGAGTTCCCACAATCCAATTTGATGAAGCAGTGAAGTCTTTCATCATATTTCCCATGACTTCATCTTCTGCTCGGAGGGCCGTTTCAACTGTTTGTTCAATCTGTCTCCAACCTTCAGTAGTGCTCTGAGTCCGTCTTCTAAGTATATCCATGTCTTGACAGATGGATTTAACATTCTGAGCGGTGTCTTCTATCAGATCGGTTGGGACAGCAGCAGCTTTCTGATTTGGTTGTCTGACAGCAGCTAACACTTCTGCAGCTAATTCTTCCTTCATATCCTTCATAGATTTGATGATCAGTTGTTGGATGGAGTCCAACAGATTTGTCTGAGCACCTTGAGAAGTTGAAGGCATATTTGTTGTAGCAGGAAGTGTTTCTTTGATAAGTTGCTCTGTTGGTTGAGTTATCATTGCAAGGGACTGATCTACTGGACTACCAGCAAGGCTTGGAGTGCTTTCCTTCTCCTTAGCTTGATCATCTCCTTCAGCAGCAACTTCTTTGTCCTTGATCTGATCTGCTGGAATATCTTCTTCTTTCTTTGAGTCATCAGCAGCATCAGACTTATCACCATGTGTTTTGTTCTGATCAGATGGGTCTGATGTACCCTCTTTTTGCTCTGGTTGATCAGAAGACTCTGCTTTTTCTTTATCAGCAGGGGATATAATCTTCTTGACAGTCTCAACTGTCTTCATCATTCCTTCATTGTCCACAGCTGACCTGTTAGAAATCCAAGTAAAATTGTCAAGAGGAATAAAAGTGGATGAAGGTTCCTCAGGCAGCTCTTCATAAGGTTTGAGATTTGGTCCGTAGACAATGTGTTTGATGTTTGGAAGAGGGACCAATGAGCTTGGTTGTCCCCTTAACTTCCTTGATTTCTTTGCCCAAAGCTCCATTGCTTGAGCAATAGCCAACTTTATGGATCTTTCCTTGAGGTCTTCTGATTCATCATATTCCTCAGGAACAGATTCAAGGATCTTCTTTGCTTCAGCCTTGACTATGTGACTTATCTTTAGCCTCAACCTGTCCAGAAAGAATTCTGAATCAAGTGCTTGAATTAAAGATCCAGTTTCTAGCCACTTCAGTACCCAGGCTTCTGCAGCATTGAAGCCTTTCCATTTGGCCATCTCAGCAGGGCTCTTGGTCAGTCTGAATTCTCTCCATCTGTTGTAATTGATCTTTTCAGTATGGAAGAGTGTCAGACGGTTGATCCTTTCATTTTCAGCATCTAGCCTCTTGAGAAATTCTTCGAAGATAGCAGGATCATCTCTGACAATCTCTAGAGCTAATCTGATTTCCTCTCTTCTCTTTGGCTTTATCTTTGGTGCAGGCATAGCTGGTATTGGTTTGTTTGGATCCCTCTGTTCACCAATACTTAGCCCACCAGTATGCTGATTTCCATGAGCATCCTTGATGCTTGCTTCAATAACAGCAGCCAATTCTGCTGCCTCAACAGCATCTCTCTGCTCTTGAGTCATCTTGCTGGCCTCTTCTTCCAGCCTTTTTAACTCTAGGCTTTTCAGCCTATCTTCTTCTGCCTTTTCTGCAGCTATCCTTTGCTTTTCAGCATCATCTTGTCTTTTCTTTTCTGCAGCAGTCAGGTAAGTTGCAATTTTCCCAGTCCTTTTTCTCCTTGATTCAGGACTTTCAACTGCTTGTATTGGAGTTGCAGCAACAGGGTTTGGATGCAGAAGGAGTGTCTCTCCTTCATCTGTTGTGGCAGTCTGCTGATCTTCTCCAGCTTCAGCAGATACTACAGCAGAAGAGTCTGTAGTAGGAACTCCAATTGTGGAAACAACTTCTTCAGTAGATTTATCAACAGGTTCTTTAATAACTAATGGCCTCTCAGCTGATGTTGTTGTTTCTCTTACTGTTTCCACTGGTTCCTCAGAGAAAGTAACCTTTCTCTTAACCTTTGATTTGGCAATCTTTTTGGCAGGGGGTTTGGCAGTGGGAGGTCCCCTTGCCTCACTTCTAGTTCTTAACCTTTTCAATCGTTGAAGAGGCATTTCTTCCTCTGATTCAGTCCTTTCAGGAGAGGAGTCAGTCTTCATCTGTTCAATCTCCTTTGTAAAATCTTCAATCTCCTTTTCTGAAACTTCATCCTCAGGAAGTGCTGAAACAGCCACAACAGCAGACTGTGCTGTTGGCTCAGCAGGTTGACTAGTCTGACCCTCCTTCTTGCTTTTCTTAGAAGGGGTCTTTTTGGATTTTCCAGTGGCCTTTCTTTTTGGTCTTGCCACCAATTGTTTCACTGGTTCATATAGCTTGAACACCTTTGTGGCATGAGTAGGCTTTCCACCACCCATAGGGCATTGCAGTGATGCAAACAGATTACTGAGTAAGATGGCATGAGAGAGCCTTTTATCACTCAGCAGCTCATAGACGTGAGCAGCCCAGTTAACTTTCAGACCATAGTAAATGCAAACCATGGTGTAGTACCTCCTTCTGGGTAACCCATCTAGTGAGCTTGTGCTACAATCCAACACCTTCGCAATGATGTCTGCGAACCTTTGATACTCACTCTTTAACTGAGTTTTCATTAGGGTTCCAGTCATCTCTTCTCCCTCTTTTGCACAAATCGCCCAAAATTCATCCTCCTTTTCTGACCCTAAACTGGTCACATCTCCTCCCTTATCTGATAGCTTGTAAATTTCACTAAGAACAGCAGCAGAGATAGCAATTTTCTTACCACCGATGACAGCAGTCATCACAGTTTCATCATCGTTGAATTCCCTGGTTGTGTAGAAGTGATAGACGTCTTCTACGTAAACCCTTTCTTCATGTGCTTCCAGGACTGGAACAAGTGATGCCTCTTTGATTTTCTCCAGGAGTGAGCGCATCAGATCAGTACCCGAAAAGTGAAATTTGCTGTAGCTGAGGTATCTTCCATCAATAATCTTATCCATCTCTGAGATTAGTGAGCAGGAATCTGCGAAAACAATATACTTTCGAAGCAGGAGAGTTTGAGAGTTAGAGAGTTTGAGAATATTTGAGTGCGTAAGACGACTACACTGTTTTAGATCGGACTTTATACGTTTCTATATTTTGGGTTATCGTGATTAATCTGAAACGTTGATCTAATCTGACAGTTTATTAATCGTGTGGATGGGAGTTGCGGATTTCAATTTTATTATTTTAATGTCAGATGGGCGGGAAACTCTATCGACACTAATCTGTTACTTATAAAAGCGCGTTTCTTATGATACGATTTATGACCATGCTTATATAAGATATCAGATGAGTAGAGTTTAACTTATCTGACAGACGAGTGATCTGTTATCTGATATTACTAGAGAATGCCAATAGCTAGTAATCTTCCTCTGCTGTTTGTCAATCCAGCAAGATAAAATAATCTTCAGTCTTCAAGAATTAAGAACAGATCTTCAGATAATATAACTTCCACTAACTGACATTAACAAATTTCATCTTTAGAACAGAAGTACCGCTAGTCTTACACGTTCCCCCTGTCTTTAAGAATCCATAAGCTAACTAGTCTGTTGAAAGTTAATCCTTGAATAGAATAACGGATAACTAAGCTGTTGAACTCCAGTCTTCTGATGAGTTCCCCCTCAGCTTATGCATCCAAATTTAGTAGTCCTAGCTCAGCTCTTAGAGTTGAGAACCTTACTTCACTTAAAGGTTTAGTGAAAATATCAGCAATCTGATTATCAGTATGAACATACTCTATCATAACATTGCCTTTTTCCACATGATCTCTAATGAAGTGATGCTTGATCTCTATATGCTTAGTCCTTGAATGACTTGTAGTATTCTGAGTAAGTGACATTGCACTTGTATTGTCACAGTAGATTGGAATTCCACTGATTTTGATGTTGTAGTCTTCTAGTTGATGCTTCAACCAAAGTATCTGTGCACAGCAAGCTCCAGCAGCTATATATTCAGCTTCAGCAGTAGATATAGAAACTGAAGTTTGTTTCTTACTCATCCATGAGATCAGACGACTACCTAAGAACTGACAAGCACCTGTTGTGCTTTTTCTGTCAATCTTGCAGCCAGCAAGGTCTGAATCTGAATAACCAATAAGCTCAAATCCAGATTCTCTAGGATACCATAATCCCAATTCTTGAGTGCCTTTAACATATTTCAGTATCCTCTTGGCAGCTAAGAGATGAGATTCCTTGGGGTTTGATTGAAATCTTGCACAGACTCCAACTGAGTACATTATGTCAGGTCTGCTTGCTGTTAGATATAACAGTGACCCTATAATGCCTCTATATTTGGTTATGTCCACTGATTTGCCATCTTCATCTTTATCCAAACGAAGACTTGTAGACATAGGAATAGTAGCAGTAGAGCTAGTTTCCATACCAAACTTCTTGAACAGATCTCTTGTGTATTTTGCTTGATTTATAAAGATTCCATCAGGCAGCTGTTTGACTTGTAAACCAAGAAAATAATTAAGTTCACCCATCATGCTCATTTCAAACTTATTCTGCATCAGCTTGGAGAACTTATCACACATCTGTTGGTTAGTTGAACCAAAAATAATATCGTCCACATATATTTGCACAATTAATATATGATTCTCCCATTCAATTGTGAACAAGGTTTTATCTACCTTACCTTTATGAAATCCTTTAATTAAAAGAAAATCAGATAGGGTATCATACCATGCTCTTGGAGCCTGTTTCAGTCCATAGAGGGCTTTCTTCAGACGATATACTTTGTCCTCTTCTTGATAGACTTCAAATCCAGGAGGTTGTTCAACATATACCTCTTCTTGCAGTTCTCCATTGAGAAAAGCAGACTTCACATCCATCTGATAGACAGTGAAGTTCTTGTAAGCAGCATAGGCAAGAAACAGTCTGATTGCTTCAAGTCTTGCTACTGGTGCAAAAGTTTCATCAAAGTCAATTCCTTCTTCTTGACAATAACCCTTGGCCACTAGTCTTGCTTTGTTTCTGGTAACAATACCATCTTCATTCATCTTATTTCTGAAAACCCACTTAGTGCCAATTACTCTTTGATGACTTGGTCTAGGAACTAAGTACCAGACTTCATTCCTTTCAAATTGATTTAACTCTTCTTGCATAGCTTCTATCCAGAAGGAATCATTGAGAGCTTCTTCAATTTGCTTAGGCTCTATTTGAGATAGAAAAGTGACAAACATAGCATCTTGTGCAGCAGCTCTTCTTGTTTTCACTCTATCTAATGGATCACCAATCACCAACTCTGGTGGATGATTTCTGAGCCATCTGAGATCAGGTTGCAGGTCTGAATGTTGTCCTCTGTTTTGATCTTGCAACACTACTGTTGGAGTTGCAGTAGTAGTCTGTTGAAAATTTGCAGTCTGTTGAACAGTCTCTGGTCTGTCAGCTGTTTGTAACTCGTCTGTTAGACAATCGGTACTGTGATTTTGAACAGCACTTGAGTTATCAGCTGAATTTAGATTAGGTAGTATGATGGGAACATATTCTTCTTTTCTTCCAATGTCTAACTTCTGTAAATCAGTAGACAGATCTTGGTTGACACTTTGATTCTTTTCAGAAGATTGACTTGGCTCATCAAATACTACATGGATAGATTCTTCTATTAGTAATGTTCTTTTATTGAAAACTCTATAGGCTTTACTAACAGTAGAGTATCCTACAAAAACAGCTTCATCAGCCTTTTCTGCAAATGCAGTAAGGTGATTTTTCCCATTATTCAATACAAAACATTTACAACCAAAAATCTTAAAGTAATGAATGTTTGGTTTCCTGTTGTTCCAAACTTCATATGGAGTCTTGTTCTGATTTTTGTTGATCATACATCTGTTCTGGGTAAAGCATGCTGTATTTGTTGCTTCTGCCCAAAATCTTTGAGGCAGTTTAGCTTCAGCTATCATGGTTCTGACAGCTTCCTTCAGTGTTCTGTTTCTCCTTTCAGCAACACCATTTTGTTGAGGGGTTCTGGCAGCAGAGTACTCATGATGTATTCCTTCGATATTACAGTACTCTTCAACAGTAGAGTTTGTAAACTCTGTCCCTCTATCTGATCTGATCTTCAATATTTTGATACTCTTCTCATTCTGGATCAGTTCCATCAGATTTGTAAGATGTTCCTTGGTTTCACTTTTCTTCTTCATGAAAATCACCCAAGTATATCTTGAATAATCATCCACAACAGCTAGGCAGTATTTCTTTCCACCATTGCTGACTGGATCAATGGGTCCAAATAAGTCCATATGTAGCAGCTCCAAGATTCTTTCAGAAGATTGGTGCTTCTTGCTTTTGAACGATGACTTGATTTGTTTACCCTTCTGACAGGCGTCACAGAGCTTGTCTTTGCTCATGACTGTTTTTGGAATCCCTTTTACCAAATCATTCTTGATTAATCTGTTAATGGTCTTGAAGTTTAAGTGATTCATTCTTTTGTGCCACAGCCAACTAACTTCACTTTGTGCAGATGCCACCAAACAAACACTTGAATTCTTGTCAACAGAATCCCAGTCGACTATGTAGACATTCCCTTGTCGTCTTCCAGATAAAATTACCTTCTTTGTACCAATCTGTTCAACAAAACACTTATCTGTTGAGAAGATGACTGAATATCCCTTGTCACAAAATTGACTTATGCTTAGCAGATTATATTTGAGGCCTTTGACATATGAGACGTCAGATATCTCTATGTTCCCTCTGATTAATCTTCCTTTAGATTTAATCTTGCCTTCTTTGCTGTCCCCAAAAGTAACCTTTGGACCATCCACATCAACTGCATCAGTCAGCTCATGTATGCTTCCACACATGTGTCTTGAACATCCACTGTCCAAGTACCAAATCTTCTCTACTTTACTCCTACTCCTAATCCTAACCTCATCCTCGGAGTCATCAGATTCCTTAGCCATCAGGCAGAGGAGAGCAGGTTTCTCTTCATCAGAAGATTCTTCACCAGACGTGTCTGAATCTGAATCAGATGAGTAGACAGCAGCAAGCTTTTCTGCTTCAGCTACCATTGCTTTCCCTTTTTGATGCTTTCTTTCCTTTCTGATTCTCTTCTCTTCCTCAGTGTATTTTTCTGCTTTTGGATATGGACAGTCCCTGATGAAATGTCCCAATTTCCTGCAGTTATAACACATTAGTTTTGCTTTATAATCATCCTTTTCTTGAGAAGAAGAGTTAGGTTTAGAAGTAGAAGCAGCATGATTGTATTTGATTTTCATCTTTCTCTTATAGAACTTCTTGAAGTTGTTCATCAATAATGCTACATCTCCAGCAGTATACTCCTTCTTGTTGAGTAGTGATGCTTCATCAGATGAGTCCACATCTTGGCTTCTATGTGCTGGTTTCCTGGTATTTTCAGCAGCAACTAAGGCAGCTGTGGGTCCTGAAGTTGAGGTTTCTTCAATACCCATCCTAGGCAGTTTATACTCATAAGCCTTGAGTACAGAAAACAGCTCTGTAAGAGAGATCTTCCCCAGATCCCTTGATTCTTCCATTGCTGTCACCTTCATGTTGAACTTAGGAGGTAAGGCCTTCAGTACTCTGATGGTTATCTCCTTGTCTGTGAAGGTTTTTCCAAGCTTCAATATTTCATTCAATATTCTTGTAAACCTTGTATCCATCTGATCAATGGTTTCAGAGGATTTCATCTTGAAGTTATCCAGCTTTTCTAGAGCAACACTTAGCTGATGCTCTTTTATGGCGTCGTTCCCTTCGCTCATATCTCTGACTTTGTCCCACATCTCTTTTGCAGATTTGCAATGTTTGATCTTGTCAAACCGATCATTGTCCAGGGCTTTAGTCATGATAAATCTTCCAATCTTGTCCAGGTTGAACAGCTTGATTTCTTCAGCTGTCATTTCATTCAAATCTTTCTCCACCACGGTGTCAACTTCATTGATCTTTATCGTCTTGGTGAATTTGAATGGACCTTTTGTAATGCACGTGAACATGTTGTCATTGTAGGCAGCGAGGAAAATCTCCATCCTGATTTTCCAGTCTTCGAAGGACATGCCAGCAATGTGGGGAACATGGTTTATGCATTCCATTTTCAAAAAGTTTTGATTTTTCAAAAAGATGCTCTTTTGAAAAAGTTTTGAAAACCTTTGAAAAACACTCGGATCAAGCTCGTTGATCAGGCAGCTGATTCAAATGAACCACCTGCTCTGATACCACTTGTTGGTCCCAAGTGGTCAGATGAGGTCTAGAGGGGGGGGGGGGGTGAATAGACTTCTGAAAATTTTTGAACTTAAAAACTTTTCAGTCTTCTGTCAGCAGACTAAGCTGATGAAGAACAGATGACTATGCTGATCGTGAACAAATCTTGAACAGCAGAGTGACCACTCTTCTTTCAGTTACTTAGCTGTTTTACAGCAAAACAGTTTTTCAAAGAGTATACTTGCAGCGGATTGTTTTAAAGTGTTTTTCACAAGTAGACTAAGTTCTTAAAAGATTTTATCCCCAGTTTTACAAACTCCTTTTTAAAATCTTTTAGATAATTCAAAGTGTTTAAATATGCAAACTTTAAATATGCAAGAAAACTTGAATGCAAGATAACACAAAGAATTTTTATAGTGGTTATATGGATAAAAATCCTTTAGTCCACTCTTCCAGATCACTCAGATTCTGGGTTATACTATAATCACAAAGATTACAATATTTCTCCACTTATACCTAGACAACAAATGTAAAGGCTATAAGCTCACAATAGGAGTTCACAAAGAAAACCTATCCTCTGAAGTAGAATCACTCATAAAGATGGATTCTCACTTCGCACAACACTCAGCTATTACAAAATCACTCAGATAATGTTTTTCTGTTTTCTTCAACTGGGTTTATGTCAACAGATGACTTCCACCAGACCAGTGAGCTGTTCGAGCTTTTGAGACTTAGAAAATTTCTGCTTCAAAATCGAAATCTCTGATTGTTGTTGTGTATGTCTCTCTTCGAACTTTGCTCTATTTATACTCGGATTTGAATT
Organism: Penstemon barbatus; assembly: GCA_003313485.2. Lineage (NCBI taxonomy): Eukaryota > Viridiplantae > Streptophyta > Magnoliopsida > Lamiales > Plantaginaceae > Penstemon > Penstemon barbatus. Next base: position 52,751,581 of record CM064877.1, on the reverse strand, counting down.
TATGACCGTTGAAGCAAATCAAGTCTTCAAATCCATCCTTCAGCTCTTTTGAAACGGCTCCCTGCAGCAATCCGTACAGTGTACAGTACTTTTCTGTCCATCACATTTAATGCTGCATTAAATGCACTCTGCTGATACGAGGATATCTTCAATCATTTGCCATTACTACCCTTCTCTTCCAGCATTTATTACACCAAGTGCATTTATTACCGTTGAACTGATCTCATGATCTCTTCCACTCTACTGATCGAAGCAACCCTTCTGATAGGTACTCTGCTGATCAAATACTGAACTAATCTGATTTGACTCGGCTGATGACCTACCCTTCTGTTCGCTGTTTCAGCAAGAGATCACTAGTCTTCTGGTCTTTGAACTCTTCTGATATCTTCTTTACTTGTTCAAAGATCCTTCTAAGGGAACTAAGCTTTCCATACTTAGCTGATTATGATGTTTTGGAAATCATCAAAACCTTCCCTTAATTTCTGACTTCTTTTATCTTCATCTTCATCCAACATAGTTAATCAGAACTTGAAGGCTGTATGTGCGGCATTGAAGATTCAGTCGGTTGCACTCAACCCTCCTATCAGACCTGCTAGTATCACCAATTCTGATGATGACAAAAAGGGGGAAGAGAAGAAGGAAGAGGAAAAATCTGAGGAAGCTGCTGCCATTGCACCTGAAAAGACTGAAGCTGCTGAAGAGACTGAAAAAGTAGAAGGTAAAGAAGAAGCTGCTGAAGAAACCAAGGACAAAGCTAAAGAAACAGCTAAATCCAAGGATTCTGATGGAGAACAACCAGAGCCCTACACCAAATACAAAAATGAAGAGAGAATCAAGAGAAAGATAGACGAGTTTGCAAAAGAGCAGGAAATCAAGAATAAGATGGAAGCTACAAAGTCTAATCTACTCTTAGATGATGATACTGATGAAGCTGAAGAAGATGATGAAGAAGAATCTTCATATGAATATGAAGAAGTGCTTGAAGGAGATGATGAAGAAGCTGATAGTTAGTATAGGCAAATTCATTTGTAATCAGTTATCTTTATTTCTTTTTCAGTCATCTTATCTGAACAGAAATTGTAACTTGTAATCATTAACATAGTATCAATAAAAAGTACAAGTTCTGTTTCCAACAGGTATTTAGTTGAAGTTTTGTCATCATCAAAACTTTAGTATAGGTAAAACAGGTATTTAGCTGAAGTTTTGTCATCATCAAAAAGGGGGAAATTGTTGGATAAGGATGAAGATGAAAAGCACTGAAGTCAATTAGTAAAGGGTGGTTTTGATGATTTTCAAAACCTAAGATCAGGTAAGTATGGAAAACTTAGTTGTAAAATCCCTTAGAAAAATTTTGACCAATTAAGAAGACTATCAGAAGGGTCAAAGATTCAAGGTCCAGAAGACTATTGATCTGCTGAAGAAAAGAAATCAGACTGGTGAAGATCAGCCGACTCAAATCAGATTTGTTCAAGTTTGGGATCAGCTCTGTTCATCATCAAACTTGCACTTTCGATCAGCCAAGTGGAAAGGATCAAGAAGTCTACCCAACGGTAATAATGCCCCTGGAAGTAATAAATGCTGAAGTACAAGGTTATTAAAGACAAATGATTGAAGAAAGACCTCATATCAGCTTTGTGCATTTAATGCTGCTTGACAGAAAGGACAGTCTGCAGTACTGTCACTGTGCAGAGAGCCGTTCGCGGATTTTAAGGACCAAAAATCAAGAGATTTGAATTTTGTCTCTCTTCAACGGACAAAATTCAAAGACTCTATAAATAGCTGAAGAGACGAAGGAAAATACATACACAACTTCTGAGAGATTGAATTCGAAGCAAAATATTTTCTAAGTCTCAAAAGCTCAAGAACAGCTCACTCCTCTGCTGAAAGTCATTTGTTGACAGAAGCCGTTGAAGTTCAAGAAAATATTTTCTGAGTGAATCTATAAGAGAGAAAAGTTGTGAGGAGTTCTTATCCATCTTTGTGAGTGATAAGTGTCTGTTGAATAGGTCTTCTTTGTGATTTCCTATTGCGAGCTTACGGCCAGATTCATTTGTTGTTTTGGCGTAAGTGGAGTATATTGTAAACTGTGTGTTTATAGTATAACCCAAGATCTAAGTGACTTGAAAGAGTGGACTAAATGATTTCAATCAATATAACCACTATAAAAATTCTGGTGTTTATTTTTGCATAAGCTTTTTTTGCATATTTTCAGATCTGCATAAAACACACTATAAAACTGTTTGAAAATTAATTTAAAGGAGTTTACAAAACTGGGGACAAAATTTTCAAACTACTAAGTTTACTTGTGAAAAACACTTTGAAAATCCGCTGCAAGTACTCTAGTATTGAAACTGATTTTAGCAAAAATCAGCTAAGTAATTATCAGATTAGTGGTCAACAAAGCTGTTCAAAGATTTGTTCGCGATCAGCCTTGCAAACTTACTGTTCGGTAACAGCTTAGTCTGTTTAAGTTTAAGCAACAGTTTTGAAGTTTAAAATTTGATTAAAATTTTTAGAGGTCTATTCACCCCCCCCCCCCCCCCCCCCTTCTAGACCTCATCTGACCACTTGGGACCAACAAGCGAACATATCTCATATATAAAATGGGTACCATGAACATTAACGTATCATGTTTTTTTCTTCCTTTTTTTGTTTTTTAAAATTCGTAATATTCAATATCTCATAATAATGAAGATTAAAATAAAACTTTATTTCACTAAAAGGAAATATGACTCTTATGTATTAAGTAAACAAAAAGAACAGGATTGTCTTGGATTCTAATGCATCACTAATTTAAATACCCCAATTAAACATCTTTTGACCATCTAAATAAATACCATCACTCTTTGCTGCCCAATCACAATGAGTATTATGACACTTAACGATATCCCAAGCTTCACTAAAAACGTCAAAACTTGACCGTTTGTTACCCCATCGAAGGGTACAAAAGAATAAGGTTTTTAAACTCTCACAAAAACCAAATCTAAATACTTGATTTGGTGCCAATACGTGATATCCAAGATCGTCATCTTTTGACGCGCAGTGTATATGTAACGGTTTAGAACTTGGAGGAAGATTATTTAACAAGTTGACATGAATTTTAGGGAGAATGAAACAACTTTTTCCTTCATGGACAAGAGTTGCTGAAAAGATGACGATTAGAAAAATGATTTTGATCATTTTATATAGTTCTTATTGCTTGTTGGAGAAATATGTAATGTGTTAGAATTGTTAGCTTAATATTAAACCATGTTATATAGTAGTGTTTTATTGATGAATGAATTGCACTTTTTGTCCCTCTTTTGTCCTGATTTTATTACTTTTGTTCCTTTTAAATTTTTTGTAGCAGATGTGTCCCTCTTATCAATGTAATATATCACATTAGTCCCTCTTATCAATGTAGTATAACACATTCGTCCCTCTTAAAATTATCATAGCAGATTCTTCCCTCTTTTCAATGTAGTGTAACATATTAGTATATTAATTTTAGTTCATTTTAGGCAAAATTTCATTTTTGGCCCTCTAATGTGGCGTGTATTAAAATTGACCATTTATTGTGGTACCTCGACAATATACGTCATTATTGTGTCGTCATCATCAATTTTTGTCCTTATCACTCAAAAAATTTCAATTATCACTTGAAATCATCAATTTATGTCATATTTAACCGAGAATATATTTTTTTCTTTTTGCGGAAATCTTCAATTTATGTCCAATATGACCGATTACTATAAAATTCATTTATCTAGTGATATTTAAAAGCTGAAATTTTCATATTCTAACTCCGAAATTCGCAAGTCAAAATCATGTACTAGGTATATAACTTTTCAATTTTTATTTTAGATTAAAATTGTACAATGAAATTTGTATAAATATGAGGCAAACTAGATGTAAAATTTGACCTATTTACTTCATTAGAAATAGAAATAATTATTTCAATTTGAACGAACTTTAACCATTTTTAATCGACAATTGAAGTTATAGACCTATCACATGACTTGGACATGCAAATTTTGGAATTAGAATATTTATTATTAATTTTTAGTTGTCACTCAACATACGATATTTTTGGCCAAAATTAATTTTTTTTATCAGATTGGACATAATTAAATTGGTGATTTTTGGCCAAAAAAATTTATTTTTCCGATCAAATAAGACTTAAATTGATAATTTATGACAATAATTAAAAATTTTAAGTAAATGATAAGGACTAAAATTGATGGTGAGGACACAATAAAAGATGTATATTGTCGAGGTAACACAATAAAGTGCCAATTTTGAAACGCAACCACTTTAGAGGGCCAAAAATAAAATTTTGCCTACATTTAAGATGTACTGTTTATTTAAAAGGGATCAAAGTGTTACACTGCATTTATAAGAGGGACGAATCTGCTACGAAAAAATTAAGAGGGACAAATATGTTATATTTCTTTGATGAAATGGACTAATGTGATACACTATATTGATAAGAGGGACGCATCTGCTACGAAAAATTTAAAAAGGACGAAAGTGATAATTAAATCATGCCATAAGAGGGACCAAAAGTGCGATTCACTCTTTATTTATACATGTCTCTAAGAAAAGTAATTTATATATATGTAATAAGTTTGGTGTAATTTCAATCTTATTGGCTTAATATAGGATATTAAAAATTACTAAAGTTGTCATAAAAATTACTAAAGTTGTCATAATCTGGTCATTAAATTATTCCATTTATTACGTGATAAAATTTATGGTAACTCTGAATCTAGCTAGAGTTGTCATAATCTGGTCATTAAATTATTCAATTTATTACGTGATAAAATTTATGGTAACTCTGAATCTAGCTAGCTATAATATATTTTTAAGATGGCTAGTGATAATGCTAGAGTAGCAATTATTGTGGCTATAGCAAATTTTTAATTTTATCTTTATTTGCTTTCTTAATTATACGAATTGAAAAAGAAAATTAATTAATATCCTTAACACTCTTCTTTATTCCTTAGAATTTGTTATCTTGTATCCATCCTTTTGAATCTCACAAATTGTTGGAGCCAGATAAAATTTCTAATTTAAATCCCTCATTGTCCTCTTGATAATACAAGCGAAAATAAATTATTTTCTTGGGATTTGTTAGAGAAAATAAATTAGTGTTTTTTATGTCTTCTTATTTTCTTGGGATTTGTCAGAAAAAAAATTCTAATTTACTTTATTCTATCATTATTAGACTTCTTTATTACTGAGAAAATGAAAATTAATTGATATTCTTCTCACTCTTCTTCATTTCTTAGAATTTATTGCCTTTCGATTCTCACAAATTTTTGCTGACATAATTTTTATTAAAATTAAATTACCCTTTATTATAATAGGAGTTAAAAAGGAAAATATATTAATTATCTTCTCTGTCTTCTTATTTCCTTGGAATTTATTAGAGCAAATTTTCAATTTTGATTATTCCACCATTATTAGACTTATTTATTATAGGAGTGAAAATAAAAATTGTTGGATAAGGATGAAGATGAAGGCACTAAAGGAAGTTTGATAAGGGAGGTTTTGATGCATTCCAAAACTTCATATTTGGCTAAGTATGGAGTAACTTAGCTGATAAACTTATCAAGGAATTTTGATGAGGGATATTTTGGGCTCGGCCTTTTCTACAATCACGTGAGATCGGACAATATCTATCCCAGGAGCTCGAGTTCGACCCCAATGCCCAAAATACCAAAAGTGCAGACGGACCTGGATCCAAAATTACTGTTGGGCCGAGCTCTGATCCAAACTTATGGGCCGAGAATTGCATATCTGCAGATGGATCACCTAGACCCCGATTTCGGCTATAAATACCCATGCATTTATGACGACAGACACAACTTCCCAGGTGCTCCAGTTTAGAGACTGCAGCTCGGACTCACTTGGGAAATATAGCATAGTTTCGATTATATGTATTTCGCCCTCTAGCTTGTACGGCATCCATTAATGCTCGAGTAGGACCCAAATATTTGTATTTGTACTCATTTAAATCGAATACAATCACTATTGATCTCTGCTATCATTTTAATATTGTTATCATCGCACCACGGTCCACCCATAATCGAACAAACGAATTCACGTAAGATCAATTGGCGCCCACCGTGGGGCCTTATTCGAGTATTAGACCGAAATATGCCTACTACGAGGAGAAATACGTACAACCGAGGAGAACCCTCCCATGCAGTAGGAGCACAAAATTCAGTCAATAATGAGCCCGATAATCTGTCTCGTGCGGCTCAACAACCAGAGATTCCACCAATAGTTCCCCAGGATAATGTTCCAATCCACACAACCGTTGGTGATCTAAGATCTATCATAGGCACAATGTGCAGGGAATTCCTAAACAGTGGGAGGGCTGATCAATCACCCGTAGACCAACCAGGAAATCACGGGAGACCTGAAATACCTTCTTCGAACATCCAGAAGGAAAACAGCATACTGCGATCTATATCGCATGCCCCAGCTACAAACCCTCTTCGAGCAATGCCCTCGAAAATCAACGCCCGATCGGAAAACCCACCAAGATCGGTACGTAATTTGGAGGATTCAGTGGTAGGAGAGAGCCACTCTGCTGGCGTGGTTGGAGGTAGAAAGTCTGCCTACAAGAGAATTACTGAATCAGAGTTAGAAAAGATAATATGCGAGAGAGTAGCTAAGGAATTGGAAAAGGAAGAAACGATGATAGAGGTCCCCCGTAACAATCAGGCCGTCAGGCGAGGGGAAAACACTCTAACTAGAGGGAACTTACGGGATAGGGAGGTTTCAAACAGTATCATGCGCTGTTCGCCATTTTGTCGAGAGATACGAGAAGCTCGAAACTCAGAAACGGTGCCAACAAGGCTACCGCGGTATAACGGGACTACCGACCCCGGGGAACACATCAACAGCTTTGTTAATGTGATGAACTTGTACGGACATTCGGAGGATTTCTGTTGCAAAATTATGGTCACTACTTTTGAGGGAATTGCTCTCGATTGGTTCGGGAAGTTACCTTCGAACTCCATATTTTCTTTTGAAGAATTCTGTGATAAACTGAAACATCAATTTGCTAGCCAGAGGAAGCCAAGACTGCCAGCGAATCACCTGGGCACTGTAAAACAATTGGAAGGAGAGACGTTGAGGCAATGGCTAGCAAGATTTAGTATTGAGCTCCTGAAAGTAGATACCCCGCAGATCGAGTATCTGTCCTCCCTGATGTTCGAACTAACCAAAAGCACTCAATTTGAAAATGCTTTGTGTAGAAAACAACCTAAGTCCTTCGAACGGATAATGGAAATAGCAGAGAAGTACATGATACAGGAAGAGATGAACAAATTGAAGAGTTCACATATCGACAGATCTCATCTCAACAAGAAGCAAGATCGGGCCCCGATCCCAAAGCCTGGTGATTATGGGGGATTGAACAGAGGATCTGTTTGGCAACGAATTAATACTTATAAGCCGCAGGTGCCGCCCCAAGCCCCAAATTTTTATCGAGCCCCAAGACCGGGTAAAGTGCAGTTTACCGAGCTTAACACCTCAAAGGAAGAGGTGCTAACCGTATTGGAAGAAGGAAATTTAATCCCTGAAGCTCAAAGGATCACCCAGGCTAGAGCAGGTGCACCCGGGTATGAGCAATACTGTCGGTATCACCGTGCTCGGGGACATAGTACTGAAAATTGTTATCAATTAAAAGTCGAGATTGAAAAATTAATTGCCCAAGGAAAACTGAAAGAGTTTGTCAAAGGTAGCAACTATAACGGTCGTTATAGATCCCGAAGTCCACGGAAGTTTAACAATCAGCAAAGGCAAATTCGAGGTCAAGCAGAAGAGCGCTCGAATGGAGTGATAAATATGATCGCAGGCGGACCAGCAGGAGGTGATAGCAGAAATGCTAGAAAAAGAACTATGAGGTCGATAAAAGCTGGAGTCTCTGCTAAAAGAGAGATCCTGTCCTTAGAATTGCCCTCCATGGAAAATCAAATTATAAGCTTCAGTGAGGCTGATCGGCCCTCTGACGTCAATTGGGACACAAGTGAAGACGATCCTGATTTTTCCATGGTGTTGACATTGAGGATTGCTAACTTCGAAGTAAAGAGGGTGCTGGTCGACAACGGAAGCTCAGCGAACATTATTTCGTCTGAGGCTCTCACAAGGATGAATCTTTGTCATCCACGACTAGATAAAGTAACCACTCCTTTGGTCGGTTTCGGTGGATCAGAGATCGTCCCGCTTGGAACCATTCTCTTAAGCACGACTCTAGGAACTAAACCAAAAAATGTAACAAGAATGATCAAATTTTTGGTAGTAGATACGGCATTCGCTTATAATGCTATATTAGGGAGACCAACACTAAATATCTTCAAGGCAGTCGTGTCTACGTACCATCAAAAAATAAAGTTTCCAACCGTGGGGGGAGTGGGAGAAATGAGGAACGATCAGTACATGGCATGGGAGTGTTATAACTCGTCTTTGAGTATTAAAAAGAAAGTGGAGCCCGAACTCCCGACCAAGAGAAAGATAAGTGATTTAGCGTCTGAGTTAGAAAAGCCAATTCCCGACTGCGAAAAATTCCAAGCAAAGAAAGGAAAAAACGTTGACATGAGCGTACAAGCGACTGACCACAAAAAGGTGACTTTAGTTCCTGGATCCCCAGAAAAGTTCACTAAAATTGGAACGGAATTGAGCGAGGGCATGGAAACCATGCTCATAGAATTTTTGCAGAAGAATGTGGATGTTTTTGCCTGGAGCTCGGATGATATCGTGGGAATCGACCCGCGAGTGATAACACATTCACTAAACATCGATCCGAAAGCAAAGCCTGTAAGGCAGAAGAAGCGCAATCATGGTCGCGAAAAGGACAAAATAATTAATGCAGAAGTCGATAGATTGTTAGCAGCAGGACAGATCAGGGAAATCAAGTTCACAGAATGGTTATGTAATGTGGTCCTGGTCTTTAAAGGTGAAAAGGCCGAAAACAAATGGAGAATGTGCAATGATTTCACCGACCTAAACAAATTATGCCCAAGAGATCCTTATCCACTGCCCCGGATCGATATGCTAGTAGATTCCACAGCAGGGTTTGCGTTGTTTAGTATGATGGATGCATTCCAAGGTTTTTACCAAATTTTCATGAACGAAAGAGACCAGGATAAAACAGCGTTCATCACGGAAAGAGGAGTCTATTGCTTCATTGTTATGCCTTTTGGCCTAAGAAATGCGGGTGCAACCTATCAGAGGCTAGTTAACATGATGTTCAAAGAATTGATAGGCGAAATAATGGAGGTCTACGTAGACGACATGGTCGTAAAGATTATGACGGAGAAGGACCACATTGGCCATCTGGACAGATGTTTCGAAATCCTGAGAAAATATGGGATGAAGCTGAACCCAGCCAAATGTACTTTTGGTGTGCGATCGGGAAAATTCCTCGGATACTTAGTCCACGAAAGAGGAATCGAAGCAAACCCGGAAAAAATTCGAGCAATCACCGATCTCCAGCCACCACGGAAGCTCTCGGATGTCCAAAGTTTGATTGGAAAAATCATTTCATTGAATAGATTCATCTCCCGATCTGCCGACAAAAGTTTACCATTTTTCAAGCTCCTACGAAAATCTAAGAACTTCGAATGGAGTGCAGAGTGCGATAAGGCATTCGAAGAATTGAAAGTGTACCTGACCTCGCCACCCATGCTGGCCAAACCATCTGAAGGAGAGCCTCTATATCTATACATAGCTGTGTCGGAAGAGGCCATTAGTTCGGTTTTGGTGAAACTTGATAGAACTGAGCACAAACCGGTTTATTATCTAAGTAAGTTATTGCAAGGCGCCGAGAAAAACTACATGGAAATCGAGAAATTCGCACTAGCGTTGGTAGTAGCTGCCCGAAGGCTAAGGCCTTACTTTCAAACATACAAGATCATTGTCCTAACAAATCAACCTTTGAGACAGGTCTTATCCAAACCGGAAGCATCAGGCAGGTTAATCAAATGGGCAGTCGAGCTTGGCCAATTCGAAATAGAGTATCAACCGCGAGTCGCCATAAAAGCTCAGGTATTAGCTGACTTCGTGCTTGAATCAACAGGCATATCGAACACCGAAGGAGCAGTTTCCGAGCTAAGTATGGTCGAAGAAGTCAAGAGTCAAATCTGGCTGATGCATGTGGACGGGTCCTCAACCAAGGATGGAGGTGGAGCGGGAATTCATTTCCAAGGACCCAACGGTGAGGATTTGAGTTATGCTATAACATTGGATTTCGTCGTGACCAACAACGAGGCCGAGTACGAAGCATTGATCGCAGGATTAGAGATGGCTCTTAAAGAAAAGGTAAAATCAATTGTTGTACTAACAGATTCAGAGCTTGTTCATAGACAGGTGAAAGGCACGTACGAGGCCAGGGAGTTCAACATGATAAAATACTTGGGCAGAACGAAGAAATTAATCTCCCAGTTTGACAAGTTCGATATTCAACCTGTGCCAAGAGAGGAAAATTTATGGGCAGATATATTGTCAAAATTCTCAGGACTGACCGATGGAAAGAATGAAAGAATAATCACGTGGTTGCTATCGAATACATCTGCTATAGAACTGGACGCGGCCCCCGCTATCGATATCTTGGAGATCGATGAACCAAGTCTAGCATGGAGTTACCCCCTTATTGCCTATCTTAAGGAAGGGAAACTTCCGGAAAACCCAAACGAGGCTCGGAGGATCAAATATAGAGCACCGTCGTTTACCCTGATCGGTGATCAACTCTATAAACGATCCTCCTCAGGAATTCTATTAAAATGTGTCCCTGAAATTCACTACAATGCTATTTTAAAAGAAGTTCACGAGGGGGAAGCGGGAAACCATTGTGGTGCTAGGGCCTTGGCGCTTAAATGCTCGAGATCTTGATATTATTGGCCTACTCTTTTCTCTGATTCAGTTGACTATGTGAGAAAATGCCACCATTGTCAAATTCATTCGAACTTGATTCATCAACCGGCTGAACACATGCATTCTATTCCTATTTGTTGGCCTTTTGATAAATGGGGCATTGACATTGTAGGACCTTTTCCGACAGCAAGAGCTCGAAAAAATTATGTATTGGTTGCAGTCGAATATTTTAGCAAATGGGTCGAATGCGTCGCTCTAACCAAGATCACTCAGTTCCAAGTTATTAATTTCTTATGGAAGAATATTATTTGCAGATTTGGGATTCCTAGGATCTTAATATCAGATAATGGAACGCAGTTCGCCGGTAAAAGAATCACGGAATGGTGCGAAAAGTTCGGAATACAGCAGAATTTTGCATCTGTAGGTCATCCCCAAGCTAATGGGCAGACGGAAGTCGTGAACAGGGAAATCGTTCGATCCTTGGAAAAACGCCTATCTGAAGCGAAAGGAAAATGGCTCGATGAACTTCCAGGAGTTTTATGGGCCAATAGGACTACTGTTAAAGCCGCAACGGGAGAAACTCCATTTAGTCTGGTTTATGGATCAGAGGCCGTTATCCCAGTAGAAAACCTCGTACCTTCCCCCAGGGTCGAATTTTACGATCCCGAAGAAAACCAATCTCTAAGGGAGGTGGAAGTTGATCACGCGGATAGTCGAAGGGACCGTGCGAAATTAAAAATCCAGTCCACAAAGTCTAGCATGGAGAAATCTTATAATCGAAACGTTCGAATCCGAACATTCAAGGTAGGGGATTTGGTGCTAAAGAAAGTGGAAGTATCAAGGCACGTTGGAAAACTCCAACCTAACTGGGAAAGCCCTTTTGTGGTCGTCGAAGTTGGAAGAAAAGGTTCTTACAAGATTGCTCATCCTGACGGAGAGGTACTACCTCGAGCATGGAACGCTGTTAACTTGAGAAAATATTATGGAAGATAGTTAAATTCAAGACTACTGCTGCTTAATCGTCTTTGTTTTCTAGTGGTTTAGTAAATTGCATATTCAATGAAGGTCTGTTTCGACCAAGTTGTTCGAAGGATGTTTATTCCGATTGAGTATTTATTCAATGAAAGTTTATTTCGCCTAAATTCTTATTTATTCGTCATATTCTGGATATTCTCGATCTATATTCATCTATTATCAATCTCTATCTTTTCTTTATCAATTATTAAGGGTGAAAGCTATTGCTACGACCCTCGAAACTCGATCAAGGGTGAAAGCTGTTGCTATGCCCCTTGGATCGAAAAGAATAAAAATGGGTGACGACCCTCGAGCTAAAAATGCTTTGATACGACTAAGGGTGAAAGCCGTTGCTATGCCCCTTAGATCGAAATTATTAAATGGGTGAAAGCCTCTGCTATGACCCGAGGGCTAAAAATGCTCTGATACGACTAAGGGTGAAAGCCGTTGCTATGCCCCTTAGATCGAAATTATTAAATGGGTGAAAGCCTCTGCTATGACCCGAGGGCTAAAAATGCTCTGATACGACTAAGGGTGAAAGCCGTTGCTATGCCCCTTAGATCGAAATTATTAAATGGGTGAAAGCCTCTGCTATGACCCGAGGGCTAAAAATGCTCTGATACGACTAAGGGTGAAAGCCGTTGCTATGCCCCTTAGATCGAAATTATTAAATTGGTGAAAGCCTCTGCTATGACCCGAGGGCTACAAATGCTCTGATACGACTAAGGGTGAAAGCCGTTGCTATGCCCCTTAGATCGAAATTATTAAATGGGTGAAAGCCTCTGCTATGACCCGAGGGCTAAAAATGCTCTGATACGACTAAGGGTGAAAGCCGTTGCTATGCCCCTTAGATCGAAATTATTAAATGGGTGAAAGCCTTTGCTATGACCCGAGGGCTACAAATGCTCCGATACGACTAAGGGTGAAAGCCGTTGCTATGCCCCTTAGATCGAAATTATTAAATGGGTGAAAGCCTTTGCTATGACCCGAGGGCTACAAATGCTCCGATACGACTAAGGGTGAAAGCCGTTGCTATGCCCCTTAGATCGAAATTATTAAATGGGTGAAAGCCTCTGCTATGACCCGAGGGCTACAAATGCTCTGATACGACTAAGGGTGAAAGCCGTTGCTATGCCCCTTAGATCAAAATTATTAAATGGGTGAAAGCCTCTGCTATGACCCGAGGGCTACAAATGCTCTGATACGACTAAGGGTGAAAGCCGTTGCTATGCCCCTTAGATCGAAATTATTAAATGGGTGAAAGCCTCTGCTATGACCCGAGGGCTACAAATGCTCTGATACGACTAAGGGTGAAAGCCGTTGCTATGCCCCTTAGATCGAAATTATTAAATGGGTGAAAGCCTCTGCTATGACCCGAGGGCTACAAATGCTCTGATACGACTAAGGGTGAAAGCCGTTGCTATGCCCCTTAGATCGAAATTATTAAATGGGTGAAAACCTCTGCTATGCCCCTTAGATCGAAATTATCAAATAAAAGATGTTGCCCCCAAATCAAGGATACAGAGCATTAGAAGCTCTGAACGGTTTCACTTCCCGAGAAATGAGGGACTAAAAAAAAAAAAAAAAAAAAGGGGGGGGGGAGGAGAGAGAAAGAAAGAGGCAGAGGATACCATTCCAGCAAATATTATCATTACAACAAGGGTTATACTACAAAGGAAAATCGTTACAACAAAGATAATGTTACAACAAAGAAAAATCTTAGCGAGATCATAATACAAAGGAAAACCACAGTATTACTGAACGAAATTATTTTCGAAAAGGATCTTCCGAACTTCAGCACTACGATCAGTATACCCGCGGATGTAAGCTTCCTTCTCACGAAGCTCGGAGTTTCTCTTCTCACGTTCGTAGATATCTTTGAGTCTCTCTAATTCTGAACCTAACTTATCCTGAGACAATCTCTCCTTGAAAAATCTATTAGCTTCTAGTGCATGTTCCAGCTCAATCGTTTTCCCGATCAGCTCGAACGAAATAGAAGCCCGTTGTTCGATCTCACGCTTGGCCAACGCATAAAGTCCAGAAAAGGCCTTGCCAACCTGAACTTGTAGGAAAATATGTTATGACACAAATAAGGAAATTAGAGAATCATGATAAAGAAGTTAGAAAGAATTACTTGGGCAAGGGATTCCAGCCCAGAATAAAACAGGAACGAGGGATATTCTCCAGTCGAGAAGACCGCCTCGGAGATAGAAACATCAGCCCGAAGAAGAGTCAGGTCGGATTTCTCATGCGACTCTTTATCAAAAGGAGCTATGTCCCTTTTAAACAAAGATCCTCTGACCAACGAAGGTACAGATTGGAGAGGAGCGCGCCCAATTGCATCCCCCGCAAAAGAAACCTTTTTTATTCTCTTGTTGGAGCCCCTAGTTTTCAAGCATGAAGAAAGGGCAACAGTCGAATATTCATTCTCCTCATGGAAGTTTTGCTGATCAGAACTAATAGATGTAATTGATGATCGGTTTCTTTTCCTTACTTTTCTATCGACACTTGGCCTAGAGAAAGGCGTGGAAGAATTCACGAGAGCATTCGAATTTTTATTCATCTCTCAATTTCCGAGTAAAAATCCAACCGAAATAATTTTTAGGAAACTCCGAACACGGTGAGGAATATCAGTGCGAAAGCAACACAAAGTGGCTTTGGTATTTATAAGGGAAACGACATCATGCGAATTGCAATAATTGGTGAATCTCTACTCCCAAGAAAGATTCAATGACGTAGCTGAATACGCAAGAAGTGACGTTATAAAATACAACAGAAAATTCAATCAGACAATAGCCAAAAAATAGCATCAAAGAAAGAAATTCAAATTTGAGCATCCACTAAATAGGAAAAGGAGAAGATTAAAGGTGTACAAGTACAATGGTCAGCTGAGTAAATCCTATTACATGGTAATCATTACTGGTTGGATTCTTTCGCGACAGAATCGTGGTCCGATCTGTCTTGTTCCTCTGTTTCGCTAGAACCGCATTCCGAGCCATCGGAATCACCTTTACTCGAGCTGCTCCCTTCTCCATCATTACTGTATGCATCGGCCACAGATTTGCTCAAATCGGAAGAAGAGTTGCCTTGCTCCCCCTGATCCCGAGAATCCCCTTCAATATCCACATCTTCATTCTCAGATTGAGCTTCGAGCGCATCAGGATTTGGCATCGGCACTCCAAATTCCTCTAGAAAAGAAGCGAACTCATGAGCGGCCAAATCCTCGAGCTTGGGAGGAAGGGAAGACGCTTTGTAATCTTCACCAAAGATATTCTTATAAGGATTCATGTTAGGAAGGTAGTGATCAAGGGCGCCTTCGATCTTGGCAGCTGTAAGGAGGTGCTGAGCTCCTTTATAGTAGAAGGCTTGGTTAATTTCACCCGACCGTAAGCGAACCAAGGCATCAAGGATTGGAGACTCCAGGAACTCCCTTATGGCAGGAAGCCTAGCTTCGGCTCGACCTCGCTCATAAAGCTGTTCGGCGGACACTTTGGTTTGCTCAAGCTCCAGTTTTAGTTTCTCCACTTCACCCTCTAAGGCCCTCTTCGCCTCCAACTCCTTCTTAATCTTCTCGAGTTCTATCTCGACCTCAGACAACTTAATTTTGGCATTCTCTAGCTGACTGGTCTTTGCAGCTTCATCCTTCAAAACGTCGCATAGGGCTTTCTGTACCGCCTGAGACTCTTCGCTCAGTACGGTCAATCGAAGAGCAGTTTGAGTAAACAGGTCTCCGGCCTGCAAAGAAAAAGATACGTAAGACACAAAATAAGAATTATAAGGGAAAGACTAGAAACTATTCAGAATAGACAGTACCCTTTGATGAGCGTGGGCGTAATCGCCTACTATCTCAAAATCCTGCTTAACAAAAGATTGGATAGTATCATCTTTGAACCTCCCAGCCAAGAACATCCGAAGAGATTTATCCACCGTATGCTCGCCCTCAGGACCTAAATCAGATTCAATTGTCCCACCCTCGGGGTATCCAGCCAACCTGGGCCCTCGCAGATGATCCTCAATGAAGTCAGCCAGATCTGGTTCGGAATGACCAGTCCGACAAGGAATCGAATTCGATCCTCGACCAAAAGGTTTAACTCTCCTGGAGGACTCAACGACATCGCTACTTCTTTTACGAACCATCCTGGCCTGCAAAATCTCCCTGGCACGATTCTCCATCAAAGTGTAGTTACTATATCCCGCGTCATTTGGGTTAGAAGTGCCAGTTGGAAAAACGGACTGAAGGACGTCGGAAGCTTGGAAATTAGGAGTCCCTTCCGCCTCAACCCGAGAGCGGGAGGTTCCTACTTCGGTAATCGGGGGAATAATCACTAAGGCATTTGAGGTTGGCGTGATCCCAACCTGGGCCTTGGACTTTTTCGCTTTCCGAGAAGTTGTTGATGTTTGAGGACGAGGCCGACCTTTATTACCCTTCGAAAAGGAAGCAACATGTGGACCAGCTACTGATGTACGGAATTTATCAACAATATCGGCTAACGTGAAAGGGGGGTTAGCGGGATCGATCCGAGCCCTCCCATACTCGATCGGATCGGCAGGAAAAGTGTAATTGCTAAGCTCGGCCAATCGCAAAACCGCCTCCTGAGTCATCAACGCGGTCTGATGAGGGTCAGCACGAAGAGATTGCAGGAATTTATCTGTTATCTCATTCTTCATACTTCCCACGAGACGGCGTTTACCGTATATCCATGTCTTTGCTCCAGGCCAAGTGAATGGAGTAGGTTCGGGATTATCTTCGGAAGGAGGAGTCTCAGGTCCTCGAACAAAGAAGAACTCTTGCTTCCATCCTTTCAAATTGTTGCTGACGTTGGCTGATAAGATCGAAATCTTTGGTCTCTAAGAAAAATATACATAACCGGCGTTCGAAGACGTGGAAGCACTCATCTGGAATATCCGCCAAAAGTTCTGAAAGGCCGCCTTTTTCCCTTTGGCTTTCATTAGCACGCAAAAGGCTATAATTAGACCGATCGAGTTCGGTAAAATCTGGCAAGGAGTCAACTGGAAAGCGTCCAGAAGGTTTTCTATCAAAGGAGGGAAGGGGATGCGTAGGCCATAATGGAAATGTTTGGAATAAAAGGCTTGACAACCCGCGGGAGGGTCAGTAACCCGTTGATCAGAAGTAGGAAGCACAATCGAGAAACCGACGCCTAGATATTGGCTGAATTCTTCCTGCAACTGGTTCAAATCTTTTTCCTTGTAGGAACAGACGATCTCATCTGCCCTCTCCTCAGTCATATTTAGACCTGCGCTGGTCGAGGGCTCTTCCCAATCGAAGATCGTGACCACCACGTTGCGGTTCAATCTATATTTCTTTTGCTCATTTTTCCCCAAGGGAAGGTCCCCACCCTCTACATCTTCCTCGTCAGAGACCGTTGCTTCACCCGAATTTTCATCGCCGCTATCTCCCGTCTCAGAATTCGATTCCCGCTCCTCCCCGCTGGAATCGGAGGCGGAACTCGAGTTTTGTGAATTCTCGATCTCAGATGATCGAGCTTCTACAACTTCTTTCTCTTTCCGATTATCGGCCTCATTCTCCTCTAAAGGAGATTTTCCCTTCAAGTCTACAGAGCTCGACATAACAAATATATGAAGACTGCTCGAAAAAGGCTGCTAGAACTCACTTATCGATCTGTCTGCTCCGATCGAAAGTTTTCTCAGAATCTTGGATGAACAGCGATCCTCCGTATAACTATATATACGGGGACAAAATGGGAAATTGCAAATCGGTCCCCGAGTAACCACAACGATTGAACTCCCTCAAGGTAATGTTAAAATCATACTTTTGAAGATTTACACTTACGGCCCCTATACTTTCCGGAATTCCTAAATTAAAGACCCACGCGACAAACGAACGCATTGAGGAGGTGTTCGCTCCATATTTTCTCACCGACCATGGGATAATAAGGTTCAACTAAACCTCTTCATTAAAGTGGCGATGAAATATCCAAATCACAAGCTCCTGTTCCGACAACAAACGACAAGGATAATGTCTGGACGGCATCACTACATGGTTTCTTAAGTATGCACTCTTTTTCCCTAGTTCGGTTTTTATCCCAATGGGTTTTTCCGAATTAGGTTTTTAACGAGGCATAACTGAAGCTGATGCCGAGATTGATTCATTCCCCCTCATTGGTCTAGACAATCTATACTTCTTCGAGCTCAAGCTTCACTTTACGCTCGAGAAGTGGGGGAGTATTGATGAGGGATATTTTGGGCTCGGCCTTTTCTACAATCACGTGAGATCGGACAGTATCTATCCCAGGAGCTCGAGTTCGACCCCAATGCCCAAAATACCAAAAGTGCAGACGGACCTGGATCCAAAATTACTGTTGGGCCGAGCTCTGATCCAAACTTATGGGCCGAGAATTGCATATATGCAGATGGATCACCTAGACCCCGATTTCGGCTATAAATACCCATGCATTTATGACGACAGACACAACTTCCCAGGTGCTCCAGTTTAGAGACTGCAGCTCGGACTCACTTGGGAAATATAGCATAGTTTCGATTATATGTATTTCGCCCTCTAGCTTGTACGGCATCCATTAATGCTCGAGTAGGACCCAAATATTTGTATTTGTACTCATTTAAATCGAATACAATCACTATTGATCTCTGCTATCATTTTAATATTGTTATCATTGCACCACGGTCCACCCATAATCGAACAAACGAATTCACGTAAGATCAAATTTTGACTAAGTAAAGAAGACATCAGAAGAGTCAAAGTTTCAAGGTCCAAGACTTCTGATCTGCTGAAGAAAAGTTATCAGACTGGTGAAGATCAGCCGACTCAAATCAGATTTGTTCAAGTTTGAGATCAGCTCTGTTCGCCATCAGACGCGTACTTTTATCAGCCAAGTGAAGAAGATCATTAAGTATTCCCAACGGTAATAAATGCCCCTTGGAGTAATAAATGCTGAAGTACAAGGTTATTAAAGACAAATGATTGAAGAAATGCTTCACATCAGCTGGGTGCATTTAATGCTGCCTGCAGAATAGTACTGTTCACAGTACGGACAGACTGCAAAAGAGCCGTTCGCGGATTTTAAGGACCAGTACTCGAGGAATTTGAATCTTGTCTCTCTTCAACGGACACTTTTCAATCCTCAAGTATAAATAGCTGGAAGAGACGAAGAAGAAACAAGCAACACAATTTCTGAGAAATTTTCGAAGCAGAATTCTTTAAGTCTCAAGAACAACTCACTCATCAGCTGAGTCATTTGTTGACAAAAGCAGAGTTGAAGAATCAAGCCAAATACATCTTCTGAGTGATTTTGTAAACATTGAGTGTTGTGAGAAGTAGATATCCGTCTTAGTGAGTGATATTGCTTCAGAGAAGTAGGATCTCTTTGTGATTTCTTACTGCGAACTTACGGCCTGTTCATTTGTTGTAAGGCGTAAGCAGAGTATACTGATTACTGTGTGTTTTTAGTATAACCCAAGATCTTTGTGACTTGGAAGAGTGGACTAAAGGATATTCAAATCCATATAACCACTATAAAAATTGCTTGTGTTTTTATTTGCATTTCACCTGCATATTTTTCAGTTGCATAAAACACATTAAGTTAACTGTTTGAAAAAGAATCTAGAAAGAGATTTTATAAATCTGGGGAAACATTTTTCAAACTGCTAAGTTTACTTGTGAAAAACACTTTGAAAATCCGCTGCAAGTACTCTAAGTATTAAAACTGATTTTAACAAAATCAGCTAAGTAACAATCAGACGAGTTGTCAACAAGGCTGTTCAAAGATTTGTTCCCGAACAGAATTGTAACTAACTAATCTGATCAGCTTAGTCTGTTCAGTTAGAGTAAAAGTTTTAAAGTTAAAATTGAAGAAAATTTTTAAAGAGGTTTATTCACCTCCCCTCTAAACCTCTTCTGACCACTTGGGACCAACAAGTGGTATCAGAGCAGGTTGTTCATTAGAATCAGCTGCCTGATCAACGAGCTTGATCCAAGTGTTTTTCAAAGGTTTTCAAAACTTTTTCAAAAGAGCATCTTTTTGAAAAATCTAAACTTTTTGAAAAATGGATTGTATCAGCCATGTTCCCCACATTGCTGGTATGTCTTTTGAGGACTGGAAGATTAGAATGGAAATCTTTCTAGCAGCTTATAATGACAACATGTACACATGTATCATTAAAGGTCCATTCAGATTCACAAAGACCATAAAAATAAATGAGGTTGACACGGTTGTGGAAAAAGACCTTCATGAGATGACTCCGGAAGAAATAAAGCTTTACAATCTAGACAAAGTTGGGAGATTCATCATGACTAAAGCCCTGGAAAATGATCGGTTTGACAAGGTCAAACATTGCAAGACTGCAAAGGAAATGTGGGACAAAGTCAGAGACATGAGCGAAGGCAATGATGCAATAAAGGAGCATCAGCTCACTGTTGCTTTGGAGAAACTTGACAACTTCAAGATGAAGTCTGGAGAAACCATTGATCAGATGGATACCAGATTCACCAGAACTCTGAATGAAGTTTTAAAGTTGGGAAAGACCTTCACTGACAAAGAGATCACTGTCAGAGTACTAAAGGCCCTACCCCCAAAATTCAACATGAAAGTGACAGCAATGGAAGAATCAAGGGATTTGGGAAAAATCTCTCTTACTGAGCTGTTTTCTGTACTCAAGGCATTCGAGTATAAACTGCCTAGAATGGGAATTGAAGAAACCTCAACTTCAGGACCCACAGCTGCACTGGTTGCTGCTGAAAACACCAGAAGACCAGCACAGAAAAGCAAAGAAGTGGACTCATCTGATGAAGCCACTCTACTCAACAAGAAGGAGTACACTGCTGGAGATGTTGCACTGTTGATAAATAATTTCAAGAAGTTCTACAAAAGAAAAATGAAGAACAAATACAACAATGCTTCTACTTCTAAACCTAACTTTTCTTCTCAAGATAAAGATGATTATAAAGCAAAACTAATGTGTTACAACTGCAGGAAATTGTGACACTTCATCAAAGACTGCCCATATCCAAAAGCAGAAAAATACACTGAAGAAGAGAAGAAAATGAGAAAAGAAAGAAAGCATCACAGAGGCAAGGCAATGATGGCTGAAGCAGAAAAGCTGATTGCTGTCTACTCATCTGATTCAGATTCAGACACGACTGATGAAGAATCGTCTGATGAAGAAAAACCTGCTCTCCTATGCCTGATGGCAAAGGAATCTGATGACTCTGAGGATGAGGTAACTCCTCTTAACAATGAATTATTTAATTCATTTGAACAAATGATGCTTAACAATACTGGTATTGCTGAAGCATATAAAAAGCTTAAGGAAGAGATGATATTGCTAAAAGAGCAAAATAGTTCACTGAAACCTTTAGCTGAAAAGCCAAAGGAATCAGCTGAATACAAACAGCTTGAGCAAGAACACGAATCTCTGAAAGCTGAATGTGAAGTTTATAAAGGAAAAATCATGGAACTTGAAAAAGTTATTGAGTCTCATGAAAAATCATCTGTTGCATCCACTCATATATCTAGTAAACAGAAGATACCTTTAGAACAGGATAAGTTTGAACTGAACCATACTGAAAAATTTGTATCAACTGACAACAGTAAGGTCATTCTTTATGTTCAGACAACTAAACCTGCTTCACCTGAGAAAGAATTAAAGGAGAAGAAATCTCCTAAGGCTAAACAGAGCAAAGAGCCTAGTATAGGAAATCAGACTAGTAAGACCAAACAGCAGAGTCCTAAGAAGTCTGCTGATAAAGCTAAACTGAATCAATCTGTTGGTAAAACTAAGTCAAAACCAATTGAGCAAGCATCTAGTAAACCAAAGAAGCATAAAAACAAGAAAAATAAAAATGCTTGGTATGGAAATGAGTCATATTATGTGCAACCTGCTGCATATCATCCTATGTATCATGCACCTCAATTTCCAGGTTACTATGCACCTTATCCTGCTCATCCAATGCATGCATACCCTGCTTATCATGCACCCTACCCTGCTTATGAACATTTTCCTTATCATACTGATCATCAACATGACTTATCTGCTAATTATGATAAAAATGAAACTGTTCATGCTCCTGTCAAAACTCAGAAACCTAAGAAGCCTAAGACTTCAACATCTTGGGTTGTCAAAGGTGGAACTAATCCTTCAGGACCCTCTCAATAAGGGTACCTAAAACAATTTTATTTTGTTTTGTAGGTTAGGATTAGGAGTAGGAGTAAAGTAGAGAAGATTTGGTACTTGGACAGTGGATGTTCAAGACACATGTGTGGAAACATACATGAGCTGACTGATGCAGTTGCTGTGGATGGTCCAAAAGTTACTTTTGGAGACAGTAAAGAAGGCAAGATTGTAGCTAAAGGACGAGTTATCAAAGGAAACATTGAGATATCTGACGTCTCATATGTTAAAGGCCTAAAGTACAACCTGCTGAGCATAAGTCAATTTTGTGACAAAGGATATTCAGTCATCTTCTCAACAGATAAGTGCTACGTTGAACAGATTGGTACAAAGAAGGTAATTCTATCTGGAAGAAGACAAGGAAATATCTACATAGTCGACTGGAATTCTGCAAATAAGAATTCAAGTGTTTGTTTGGTGGCATCTGCACCAAGTGAAGTTAGCTGGCTATGGCACAAGAGAATGAATCATCTAAACTTCAAGACCATTAACAGATTAATCAAGAATGATCTGGTTGAAGGGATTCCAAAAGCAGTTATGAGCAAAGACAAGCTCTGTGACGCCTGTCAGAAGGGTAAACAAATCAAGTCATCATTCAAAGGCAAGAAGCACCAATCTTCTGGAAGGATATTGGAGCTACTACATATGGACTTATTTGGACCCATTGATCCAGTCAGCAATGGTGGAAAGAAATACTGCCTAGCTGTTGTGGATGATTATTCAAGATATACTTGGGTGATTTTCATGAAGAAGAAAAGTGAAACCAAGGAACATCTTACCAATCTGATGGAACTGATCCAGAATGAGAAGAGTATCAAAATATTGAAGATCAGATCAGATAGAGGGACAGAGTTTACAAACTCTACTGTTGAAGAGTATTGTAATATCAAGGGAATACATCATGAGTATTCAGCTGCTTGAACCCCTCAACAGAATGGTGTTGCTGAAAGGAGAAACAGAACACTAAAAGAAGCTGTCAGGACCATGATAGCTGAAGCTAAACTGCCACAAAGATTTTGGGCAGAAGCAACAAATACAGCATGCTTTACCCAAAACAGATGTATGATCAACAAAAATCAGAACAAGACTCCATATGAAGTTTGGAACAACAGAAAACCAAACATTCATTACTTTAAGATTTTTGGTTGTAAATGTTTTGTATTGAATAATGGGAAAAATCACCTTACTGCATTTGCAGAAAAGGCTGATGAAGCTGTCTTTGTAGGATACTCAACTGTTAGTAAGGCTTACAGAGTCTTTAACAAAAGAACATTACTAATAGAAGAATCTATCCATGTAGTATTTGATGAGCCAAGTCAATCTTCTGAAAAGAATCAAAATGTTAACCAAGATCTGTCTATTGATTTACAGAAATTAGACATTGGAAGAAATGAAGAATATGTTCCCATCATACTACCTAATCTTAGTTCAGCTGCTAACTCAAGTGCTGTTCAAAATCACAGTGCTGATTGTCTAACAGACGAGTTGCAAACAGCTGACAGACCAGAGACTGTTCAACAGACTGCAAATGTTCAACAGACTACTACTGGATCTCCAACAGTAGTGTTGCAAGATCAAAACAGAGGACAACATTCAGACCTGCAACCTGATCTTAGATGGCTCAGAAATCACCCACCTGAGTTAGTGATTGGTGATCCATTAGATAGAGTGAAAACAAGAAGAGCTGCTGCACAAGATGCCATGTTTGTCACCTTTCTATCTCAAATAGAGCCTAAGCAAATTGAAGAAGCTCTAAATGATTCCTTCTGGATAGAAGCTATGCAAGAAGAGTTGAATCAATTTGAAAGGAATGAAGTCTGGTACTTAGTTCCTAGACCAAGTCATCAAAGAGTAATTGACACTAAATGGGTTTTCAGAAATAAGATGAATGAAGATGGTATTGTTACCAGAAACAAAGCAAGATTAGTGGCCAAGGGTTATTGTCAAGAAGAAGGAATAGACTTTGATGAAACATTTGCACCAGTAGCAAGACTTGAAGCAATCAGACTGTTTCTAGCCTATGCTGCTTATAAGAACTTCACTGTTTATCAGATGGATGTGAAGTCTGCTTTTCTCAATGGAGAACTGCAAGAAGAGGTATATGTTGAACAACCTCCTGGATTTAAAGTCTATCAAGAAGAGGACAAGGTATATAGTCTGAAGAAAGCCCTCTATGGACTGAAACAGGCTCCAAGAGCATGGTATGATACCCTATCTGATTTTCTTTTAATTAAAGGATTTCATAAAGGTAAGGTAGATAAAACCTTGTTTACAATTGAATGGGAAAATCATATATTACTTGTGCAAATATATGTGGACGATATTATTTTTGGTTCAACTAACCAACAGATGTGTGATAAGTTCTCCAAGCTGATGCAGAATAAGTTTGAAATGAGCATGATGGGTGAACTTAATTATTTTCTTGGTCTGCAAGTTAGACAGTTGCCTGATGGAATATTCATCAGCCAAGCAAAATACACAAGAGATCTGTTCAAGAAGTTTGGTATGGAAACTAGCTCAACTGCTACCATTCCTATGTCTACAAATCTTCGTTTGGATAAAAATGAAGATGGCAAATCAGTGGACATAACCAAATATAGAGGCATTATTGGTTCATTGTTGTATCTAACAGCAAGTAGACCTGATATAATGTACTCAGTTGGAGTCTGTGCAAGATTTCAATCAAACCCCAAGGAATCTCATCTCTTAGCTGCCAAGAGGATATTGAAATACATTAAAGGCACTCAAGAATTGGGATTGTGGTATCCTAGAGAATCTGGATTTGAACTTATTGGTTATTCAGATTCAGACCTTGCTGGCTGCAAGATTGACAGAAAGAGCACAACAGGTGCCTGTCAGTTCTTAGGTAGTCGTCTGATCTCATGGATGAGTAAGAAACAGACCTCAGTTTCTATATCTACTGCTGAAGCTGAATATATAGCTGCTGGAGCATGCTGTGCACAAATCCTATGGTTGAAGTATCAACTGGAAGATTACAACATCAAAATCAGTTGAATTCCAATCTACTGTGACAACACAAGTGCAATCTCTCTTACTCAGAACACTACAAGTCATTCAAGGACTAAACATATAGAGATCAAGCATCACTTCATTAGAGATCATGTGGAAAAAGGCAATGTTATGATAGAGTATGTTCATACTGACAATCAGATTGCTGATATCTTCACTAAACCTTTAAGTGAAGTAAGGTTTTCAACTCTAAGAGCTGAGCTAGGACTACTTAAATTGGATGCATAAGCTGAGGGGGAACTTATCAGAAGACTTAAGTTCAACAGCTTAATCATCACTGTTATCTTCAAGGATTAACTTTCAACAGACTAGTTAACTTATGAATTCTTAAACTCAAGGGGAACGTGTAAGACTAGCGGTACTTCTGAATTAAAGAGGAAATTTGTTAATGTCAGTTAGTTGAAGTTATGTTTTCAACAGAAGACTCAATTATTGAAGAATAAAGCTATACTATCTGGCTGGATTGACGAACAGCTGAGGAAGGTTATCAGCTATTGGCATTCTCTGATAACAACGATGTCATCAGGACAGTAGTCAATCAGATAAGTGTTTATTTTACTCATCTGATTACTGATATAAAAGCGGAACTATTTAAAACGTTTTATTCAAAAATACGCTTTTATAAGTAACTGAAGGGCGGTATATATTCCCGCTCCTCATTAAATATCTTTTGAATTTGAAAGGTCGTAACTGACGCCGCACGATCAGCACTGACAAGAAACGGATCTAACGGTTGGCGGATATCACGGGAACCAACATACCCCAACTCTATAAATCCCAATCTGATCAGTCGTGTAGTTCTTTACGAACCCTAAATTTTCAAAAGTACTTGTGAGAAATTTGAGCAAGTTTTCTGCAAAAATCTCTTCGTTTTCTCTCTCTAATCTCTACAGATCAACAATGGCTGCTGAAGGTATGTACCTTGTGTATGATTCCTATTACCAATCTGGCACAAATCTGATGAAGGAACTTCTGGAGAAGTTCAAATCTGCAAATTTGGTAAACTTCATGGAGTACAACGAGGGAGTGATCTGGACTGATCAAGTGATGGAATACTACAATACAGCGAAGGCTGACTACAACGCACTGGAGATAAAGGCTACAGTGGGAGAAAAATCTATCACTATTACCCCAGCTGTTCTTCACGAGATGTTTGGTCTTCCAAACAGAGGACGACACGATGTCACAGTGTTAACTGAAGAGAAACACCAGCAGTTCTGGGCGATCTGCGCCAAAGAAGGAGAAATGTTGACTGGCAACATAAGAAAGAGACAGTTGAAGGATGAATATCAGCGGATGGCTGATATGGTGTCTAAGCTGATTGAAAACTGCACTTTCTCACTGGATGCTGTCACCATGAAAAGGTTCAACATCATGACTGCTATTTACTATGGAATAGAAGTCAACTGGTCCATAATCATGTGGTACATCTTGGCTGATTTCCTTGATGACAAGAAAGGAAAAGGTCCTCACACCAATCACAGGATCACGCTCAGCTATCTACTGTTCAAACTAGGATGTCCTATGAAGAATGGCAAGGAAATTCACAAGTCCAAAGCCATGAACAAATACCTGCCGGTTCAAAAGAGGAAGGCTGATGAGCCTGAAGAAGATGAGGATGAGGGACCAAAGGAGGTTCCTGCCAAGAGGCAACGGAGGTTAGTCAAAACAGCTGACAAGGCTGTTGAGACAGGAAAGAAGAAGGCTGCTGATAAGCCTAAAGAAAAGACCTCAAAGAAAATGGAGTCAGTGACTGCTGCTGATCAGGTCACAAAGATCATTGATCAAGTCACTGCTGATGTAAGGACTGGATCCCCTGCATCACCATCAAGAACTCCATCAGCTGAAAAACCTGCTGAGAATGACTCTCACAGGACAAGGAGCCAAATAAGGGATACTGCTACTTCAAGACCTATTCAGGGTCTGTCAAAGAAGTCAGCAAGGAAGCATATGACATTTGTAGAGAAGGACACTGAATTGGTAGATTTGGTGAGATCAAGTCCTGAGTCTGCTGAAAGACCCCTTCAAACTGTTGGAACTTCTGTTGCTGACAAAGCTGATGCGCAATAGTTGACTCAAAGTGCACCAACAGTTGAGGTTGCTCAACCTCAAGAAGACCCATATGTCCAAATGATCCATCCTATAGCTGCTGCTCCCATCTCTTCTGCTGGTCCAGCCCCTGCTCCAGCTGATAAAGGAAAAAGAAAAATAGTGCTTAAGAGAAAGAAGATCTCTAAAGCTGACAAGAGAGCAAGAGAGGAAGCTGAACAGAGGAAGCAAGATGAAGCTGAAGAGAAGAAGGCACTTGAGCTAAGCAAGGCTCAAGCTGCTAAGGATGAGGCCAGGAGAAAAATGTCTGAAGCAGAGAGAAAAGCTGCTGAGGATGCTGAACTGGCCATGGTCATTGAAAAGAGCAAAATTGATGCCTATGGACCTGTCCATGGAGGTGGCATCAAGATTAAAGAGGCTGAAGGAGAAGAAGAACCCCCAAAACCAAAGATGCCTGCTGCTGCAGAAAAACCAAAGGAAAAGTTTGAGGTTAAGAAAGCCTTCAAGATCATACATAACAACAAAGAGCTTTTCCAGAAGTTTGAAAAGTCCTTAGCCTACTACAACCAGAAGTTAATGCTGAAGACCATGTTCACTCAAGAGAAGCCTAGATATATCAGATGGAGAGACAATATGCTGAATAGGTCCATCATTGAACTTCAGAATCTGAAGGATTTAGCTGCTGAAGAGAAATTGGTACTAGAGTGGCTAAAGACAGATTCTATCCAAAAAGCTTTGGATCCTCATCATGTTAGGGATGCTATGCATCACTATGCCAGGGAATTTGCCCTTGAGGAAGCCAAGCTGATAGAGAACACCCTGCCTGCCAAAAGGAAGAAGACTGATGATGTTGAAGAAAGGGCTGTGAAGATTGATGTTATCACTGCACTGAATAAGTGGGCAGAAAAGTCCAGATATCAGCAAGGGCATTCAAGTGAACTCCCTCAACTGCCAAGTATTCAACATGTAATTTTTGGCAGAGAAATGAAAGACTTCAGTGAAGTGCCAGAGGGTAACAATGCATTTGTCAACCCTTGGATCATTGTGAGGCAAATCCGTCAAACAACTTGCTTCAATGATGATGGCACAGTCACTAACTTGTTCTATGATGACGTTACTGATGAACACAAAGCTGCGGACAAGCCTGAAGACAAGTCTGCTGACCAGGCTGAAGACAAGTCTGCTGATCAGATTGCTGACAAGTCTGCTGAAAAGGCTGCTGACGAACCCTTAGCCATTGAGTGGAATGCTAAGGATTCTGAAGATCATCAGGACGCAAAGATGGAAGATATCCCTGTCCACCAGGAGATTGAAGAAAAGGATGAAGCTGCTGCTTCTGCTTCATCAGGTGATGAACACTCATCACTGATGGAAGCTTTCCAGATGTTGATGGAAAATTCTATGAAGGAACTGGAAGAGAAGCATCAACAGCAGCTGATGAAGGTCAAGGAGGAGCTGAAGACTGAGCTTAAAACAGAATTGACAGAGTCGAATAAACTTCAGCTGGAAACTGTGCAACAGTCTACTGAAAAGATCATCAAGACTGAAATTACAAGTATTCCTATTCCTCAAGATCATTCCTTGCAGATAGTGTACATCTTAAGAGATTTGAACAAGAATGTGGAAGATGTGAAGGGTGATGTAAATCATCTTCATGCTGCCCTTCAAAGAGCTGAACACAAGATCGCTGATCTGACTGCAACCTTCATCAAAGTCAGTGAAGAGGAGAAGGAAATCAATTTAGGGATGTTGCATGAAGTATCAACTGCTGTACAGGCAATCCAAAATGAAATTGCAACTACAAACCTGAACATTGATTACTTCAATGATCATACTGACAACATCAGCACTGATATTCTTAATCTTACAGCAAGCCATGATGTTACAAATCAAAATTTGAAGGCTTTGTGCGTTGAATTGAAAGTTCCAACAGTTGCTCTCAACCTTGCTGCTGCACCTTATACTGTCATCAGTCCTGATGATGACAAAAAGGGGGAAGATAAACGGGATGGAACAACCAAGGATGAAACAGACAAGGAAGCCAAAGAAAAGGAAGATGATAAGATTGATCTTGAGAAGTTTGCAGAAACTACCAAGTACAAGAATACAGAATCAGCCAGGAAGGCAATGGAAGCTTTAAAAGAGCAGCAACTTAAAGAGAAAATGGAAGCTCCCAAAGCAAACATGGACCTGGATGATGAAGCTGATGAAGAAGAAGAAGAAGACGACGATGAGTCTTCTTATGAGTATGAAGAAGTGGTTGAAGGATCAGATGAAGAAGCTGATAGTTAAAATTGAGAAAATCTTGTAATCAGTTTGCTTTTATCTATCTTTCAGACATCTCATCTAAAGAACTTGTACTTGTATTTGTAACAATCTTATCATATCAATAAAAAGTCAAGTTCATTCCAACATACTATTTTCTATCTCAGAAAATTTTTGAGGATTACATTCTTTAGCTTAGATATTCAACAGGTACTTAGCTGAAGTTTTGTCATCATCAAAAAGGGGGAAATTGTTGGATAAGGATGAAGATGAAGGCACTAAAGGAAGTTTGATAAGGGAGGTTTTGATGCATTCCAAAACTTCATATTTGGCTAAGTATGGAGTAACTTAGCTGATAAACTTATCAAGGAATTTTGACTAAGTAAAGAAGACATCAGAAGAGTCAAAGTTTCAAGGTCCAAGACTTCTGATCTGCTGAAGAAAAGTTATCAGACTGGTGAAGATCAGCCGACTCAAATCAGATTTGTTCAAGTTTGAGATCAGCTCTGTTCGCCATCAGGCGCGTACTTTTATCAGCCAAGTGAAGAAGATCATTAAGTATTCCCAACGGTAATAAATGCCCCTTGGAGTAATAAATGCTGAAGTACAAGGTTATTAAAGACAAATGATTGAAGAAATGCTTCACATCAGCTGGGTGCATTTAATGCTGCCTGCAGAATAGTACTGTTCACAGTACGGACAGACTGCAAAAGAGCCGTTCGCGGATTTTAAGGACCAGTACTCGAGGAATTTGAATCTTGTCTCTCTTCAACGGACACTTTTCAATCCTCAAGTATAAATAGCTGGAAGAGACGAAGAAGAAACAAGCAACACAATTTCTGAGAAATTTTCGAAGCAGAATTCTTTAAGTCTCAAGAACAACTCACTCATCAGCTGAGTCATTTGTTGACAAAAGCAGAGTTGAAGAATCAAGCCAAATACATCTTCTGAGTGATTTTGTAAACATTAAGTGTTGTGAGAAGTAGATATCCGTCTTAGTGAGTGATATTGCTTCAGAGAAGTAGGATCTCTTTGTGATTTCTTACTGCGAACTTACGGCCTGTTCATTTGTTGTAAGGCGTAAGCAGAGTATACTGATTACTGTGTGTTTTTAGTATAACCCAAGATCTTTGTGACTTGGAAGAGTGGACTAAAGGATATTCAAATCCATATAACCACTATAAAAATTGCTTGTGTATTTATTTGCATTTCACCTGCATATTTTTCAGTTGCATAAAACACATTAAGTTAACTGTTTGAAAAAGAATCTAGAAAGAGATTTTATAAATCTGGGGAAACATTTTTCAAACTGCTAAGTTTACTTGTGAAAAACACTTTGAAAATCCGCTGCAAGTACTCTAAGTATTAAAACTGATTTTAACAAAATCAGCTAAGTAACAATCAGACGAGTGGTCAACAAGGCTGTTCAAAGATTTGTTCGCGAACATAATTGTAACTAACTAATCTGATCAGCTTAGTCTGTTCAGTTAGAGTAAAAGTTTTAAAGTTAAAATTGAAGAAATTTTTTAAAGAGGTTTATTCACCCCCCCCCCCCCTCTAAACCTCTTCTGACCACTTGGGACCAACAAAAATTAATTAATTATCTTCTTTCTCTCCTTTCTTCCTTAGAATGCTAGTCTGATTGTCTGAATTCATCCATTCTAAATCATTATTGTTGTAGTATATTTAGGGTTTGTTCAACGTATTGTTTGGCATATCATGGGGCCATCTGTGTTACGATTTCTACTGTGAAGATTGCACAATTTTGATAATACAATAAGACAACTTTTCTTTCTACCAACACTTCTTAATTTCTACTTGTGTAAATTAAGAGGGTCCTCCACTTTTATATCTAAAATTATAAAAAGTGCATGTGCGTCGCACGTGATTAACTAATGTCGTACATTAGTTGAATCATATAATTAATTTTTTCATTATAATATGTTATTAATGGCATACCACTTAATTTTAACTAAATCACTTTAATTATTGCAATGATGTTACCAAGAATTTAAATTGTTATCATAAATTCCTAAAACCAAAACTTCAAAATAAAAAAAAATATATAATTACTCTAAGTATTTCTAACCCAAAACTACATGTCTACTTTCTTTCTTGACCTTGGTATTTTCAATCTAAATATTTTTTTCAGAAATTTAACCCGCCTTTTTTTTTTATTCAACTAGTTTTGCTTGTTGTGTCTTTTACTGAATTCGTTAATTTTCAGTTACATGCCTAATCCATTCATACCAGTTTTCCTCAATTTTCTCAAGTAAACTTATTTTATTGATGTAGCTCTCTTTTACAATCAATATATATTTTTTCATTGAATTTTACTCGTTTTAATCAATTTTTAAATTACGATGGATGCAATTAAGAAAAAGAAACACAATAATAATTTTAGTAATACAAGAAAAATGAACAGCGCTTACAAAAATGAATAAAAAACCAAGTTAAAAACATGAGTATTTTTTCCCCTTGTTTGTAAAGAGAAATTCAAGAATCACTGAATTATGATATCGGAAACTATGCAAGGTAAAAAATAGGAAAAATCAGCAAGTTATGTTTGCTTTTTGCTTCCACAAATCCAATTTCCTCCCCAATCAAGGTGCAATATTATTTTTAAAGAAAAAAAAATAAAGAATAATAATAGATACCTTTTGAAAAAAATACACAAAAATCGATAATATATACCTTCATAATGTATTCATTAAAAGGTTAGCCCTTTTTTTTTTTTACCTAAAATTAATGTTAATGATTTAGAAACTTGAGGGACACACTCCAAAGCAATAGCAATATTGGAGTAATAAATATAGTTATTCCTTATTTACCAAAACAGCATTAATTGCCATTTACATTAAAGTTACTTTAGTTATCAAGGGTAAATTAGAAAATTTTAAAAAATTACTCTACAACAACAATTATTGCTCTAGCAATATCACTATCCATATACTAAAATCTACTATTATTTTCAATCGAAGTCCGGTTTTAATTTGAGTCAATATGTGATTTTTGGTATGTTCAAACCTTATTAAATCATTACTCTAAAAAAAATTGATTTGATACTTACCATCTACTTTTCCTCTTCAAAGACAAACATCAAACTCAACCTAGACCATCTCATTAATTTTTTAAATTCACAAAATTCAATTCAAATGGTGTTTTAAAATTTTCATTTAAACCAATCAAACAATTATTGACATGAGAAATTAAACAAATAATAGAAAGCATAAGAAATTATAATAGAGATTCACACATAAGATAATATAAAAGGAATTAAAATACAAGGTGTTTTCATAAAAATAATCAACATTGGTATTTTCGTTGTCATTATTACCCCCACTTGATTTAATAAGTAAATCACAAAATATCATATTAGTGATATCAAGTGGTTCAATTGTCATCAATAGATTTACATATTTCATCTCCACTTTATGGAAATTCAGAAAACATCAACAATATGCATTTGTGTACAACATGTACCAAACCGTTGTATTCCGCATCTCTAATAAGTGCTATCGATTTGTGCACCCTTTTTCATTTTCTTATTTATTTTAGGACTTTAAGTTTTGGATAACAATGAGAGTAACGTTGTTTAAAACATAACCATTATGAGAAAATACAAATTCACAATTCACCTTCTCTTTATTCACGATGTAAATCGAACTAAGTAGCACAATACCAACAGTTAGGTAAAAGTTGGATAAACTTTGAAACACAAATCCGAAGGGTAAACAAATTGATTTAGAAAACTTTTATTACTTTCAGGGGTAAATTGAAAATCAGAAAAGTTCAGGACTGCACTGTATTGTAATTATAAAAATAGGGACTAAACAGCAATTTTAGAAAAATAATATCACTGATTTCACCCAATCATATGTAAACTCATGGATCTACCGAGATAATTTATGAACTACAAGAGAGTATTATTTTTTAAATTGATCATACATTCGGAGCATCAATTTGTTCAATTTAGAGAGTGAGGATTAATTGGACAAATAGTGATGTACATGTATTATCACACTGTCATGACAATAAATTTCACCAATATTAATCAATTTTGATCCAATCATGAACCCCTCTATTTTTTCCATCTGATCCAAATTTGGTTTAAAGAAAATGACCGTCAGTCAATAGCAAATTAACTTCTTGTGTTATTTTAAATAGGCAACTTAGCTTCATGTGGTAAATAAAAGGGGAAAATAACTCCATGTGATATCCTAAGATTAACCCCCTGTGATAAGAAAATGACAAAATACCTCCCTGTTCTTATGAAAGAAGCGTATTGCCTCCCTCTGCATTGCTAATTACTCCCTCCATTCCTTTTTACATGTCATTTAAGGTTGTTTCACAAGAATTAAGGAATCATTTAACGCTCTAGATTTTAGGAAAATAAAAGGATAGTTGGACAAAATTACCCTTGATAAACATTAGTAAATATTTTGTAACTCCCCATAATTCTTTCTCTATCTTGAAAATGAAGAAGGGTAAAAATGTCAAACTAGCATTTAAGTATATCTTGAAATTCTAAAGTGACATGTATTGTGGAATTTTTTTTCTCTCTAAAGTGACATGTAAAAAGGAATGGAGGGAGTAATTCATATCACATGGAGTTAAATTGCTCATTATTTCATTTCACAGAGAGGTAAATTGCCTATTTTTATATCACGAAGAGGTAAATTGCTCATTATTTCATTTCATAGGGAGTTAAATTGCCTATTTTTATTTTACAGGGAATTAAATTGCCCATTAGACATATCACAGGGAGTTAACTTGCAAAAACACCCGTCAATAAACTATGTTCCATGTATAAAAGAAATTTATGAATGTAGATATTTTAATAGACCGAAATTATCCAGATTAGGAAAATGTCCCATGTATTTGAAAGTTTATGGACAAATTGTATATTTCTGTATGGCAGTCTCAAATCTTGTAGTACAGAGAATCTGTGATTTGTAATACATTTGATTTCATAATATCGTAACTACATAAATTAACACGTATTTTAAGTAGAACGAATCTAGGTAATCTTACCATTTCATTTTTTCTTGATTTTGATCCTACAAATTTGAAGTAAGAAATACGAACCTCCTTGTTGATCCAATTATCTAGCTTGGTAATAAAGGATTGAGCAAGTCGTGCTGATAACGTATTATGAAAAAATCTAAAAGAACAAACTAAAAACTAAATTTTCGTAATTTTAGTCAGTTATTTCGTTTCAACATTTCAAGTTCCTCTAACCATGGTTATTTTTTCACCAGTCAACGGTCTAGTTTGTCTATCTTTGATTCTCCTGTTTCCAGTAATTCTGACTGGAAGTTCCGCTTTTTCTTTGTTCGTCATCCGACTCATATAACTTTATCAGATGGTTCTAGGACACCTTTCATATGGGATCATGACTCCCAATGGACTTTTGGTGGTCGCTCCGTTGAGGGTCAATTGATTCCTGATGACCCGAACTTGTTGAAAGAAATATGGGAGATGCGTTCGGACAAATACCAATGTGCTATCTTTGGTGAGGCCTTTCTCCGCAAGGCAGGCTTAAGCTCACATACCTTCCTCATCTCTTCCTCTCCTCAACCACTTGGTAAGTTTCTCTCTTATATTTTGCTATATTATTCCTTTGTTCTTTATTTTACTAAAATTCGTAACAAATTCCTCTTTTTTATTATTTTCTCAGCCTCTTTGGTTGGAAATTCAAGGCGTTCCAAAAAGGGAAAAATGGTTCTTTCAAAATCGACCAAGACTGTAGAGAATCACCCTATAGAGCAAAGGGTTTCTAGAAAGAGGAAATTGAATCAAGGTGATGAGTCTGATGATAATAGAGAGGAGAGCCAGGAACCCTCTCAAGAAATTCTTGATGAACCTTCTTCATCACAGATTCCAACTTCTACACGGTCCGGGCAAGGTTATCCTCCCTTGCAACTCAGATCTTTTCTGGGCATTCGTGGCTGCCGCACGTGGTCGGTGCCCAGTTCTACTGGTCCTGTGGCGAAGAGAAGGAATCAGGTCTATGATCGCTCCGGCGAAGACCTCACATTACTTGGCAAACCGCATCCCAAGCCTACCCTTGTCGAGATGATTGAAGAACACCTCGCAAGGAAAAGAGCTGCGGGTTACTATGACCGTGATTCTTTGATCAATGATGAGAAAGAGAGTGTAGCAGATAAAGCTACCCAGATTCTCCTTTCTTCCCTTTTTACGCGTGATATCCAGAAGTTTCTTAGTAAAGATCCATTGGAGAAGTTGTAGAAAGCCTCTCTCTCCATTGAAAGGGTAAACAATAGTATTCGTCATTTTTGCATTCGAGAGGATTTTACTCATATTTGCTTGTTTTCTTGATTTTTCGACTAGCACATGTATGCTGTCATCCATTTATGAAGAAGCCCTTCTGAGGCAGCAGTGTGAATTTCTGGAGGAGAAGAACAAAGTCTTGCTTCAGAAAGTGACCGATTTGGAACGTGGTGCGACAGGAGTTGGTCCTTCCACTTCTTCTTCTCATCCATCTCAGGTCGATGGCGTGCAGGGAACGAGAACAAATAATCCTCACATACTGAATAGTATTCTGGAGACGTCTCGTGCCCAAGAGCGAGTTGACCACTTGGCCAAGGAGTTGGACATCAGGTTCAATACACTACTCGTATTAATTTTTTAACGGTTCACAAGTTGCACGTCTCCAAGCTTAATGGCCTTACTGATCGATATGGTAGGAACTCTAAGGAGAAAGTGATTCGTGAATTCCTCAGTTCTCCTGTTCATACTACTTAGTCTATGAAAAAGTGGGCTCTCTTTTGGAAAGAACCTTCAAGAAAGTTTTTCATCAGATGGTCGCCATGGGTTTGATCGAGGATCGTCGAAGGAAATATTTCAGGGCCATTCATTTTAGCCTCGATCGTCATGGTCAGAAGTATAGCTCCTCTGACGTTCACACTGTGGATTTCGAGCATCTCCCTTTGGCGCATTTGGTAAAGGAATTTGGAGTACCTTTGCCGACACCTCCTCCTGATGTTGATCCCGAGCAGGATAATGAGTTAGGCGACCATGATGAGGAAGAAGAGAACCCTGGCCCCACAAATAATGCTAATGAAGAGGATCAAATTGAGGGCGACGAGCGAGCTGGAGGCGAAGGCGAAGAGCGGAACATTGACAAGGGCGATCATCAAAATCAAGGCGAAGGCGAGCAGTAGTTTTAGGAATAGTAATCGTCACACTGTGACTTGTAATTTTACCGTATTAACCTTTTATTCTGAGACGATTCGTATCCCATCATTATGATTTAAATGTCTTGTTAATCTCGCATGTTCAGACATAAGTCTTTATTTTCAGTATATTTATTACGCGCATGGTTTTCGAATTATGTGCGACTGTTCATTAGCTAGGTAATTTGTTTCGCGCCTGTTCGCAAGTTCCAATGCGTCTTTTCCCTTAGTATAAATACTTGAGGTAAAAAGTTCTTCGCTATTTTACTGCGCATCCCCACTTAGATAAAATATTCTCCCCAGCAGGTCGATAACTCCACTGGATATTCCAATTATTTTCTCGATTTCCCGAGAATGAGTAGTCTATTTGGCAATACGTCCAAGCGCTCTTCGCGCGATCATCCTAGATATACTAGGTCCAAAAGGTCCCGCACTGAAGGGCCTTCTACTGACCCTTCTCATCCTCGAACATCCACCAGCTCGGGGGCACAAGTCTCTACTGTCCCTCCGAGTGGTTCTACAGATACAAGAGATGCTAATGCTCGCTCAAACCTTTCTCAAAAAAATCCCCTTTCATCTTCAGAGGTTCAACGGCGACCTTCTCCAGGTCGGATTGCCTTTGGGGATATATCTAATAAGGTGCAATCCTTTGATATTCCCCTTTCGACGTCCATTCCCTCGCTCGAGCAAGAATTACACAATTATGCTCATGATGATTCAAATTTTTTGAACTCTTTTGCTGACCCAGTCATTAGTCAGGGTTAAGTAAACGATACTGTTGGGCCGGTAAGCAGTGGCCTGATTATAGGTCCTTCTTCAGGTAGTTCTAATCCGCAGTCAGTCACCCAAAGTTTTGCGGTTTTTTACTTTCTGATACCATAACCATGACTACTTCCTTTGAGGCTGGTGGTTCTTCTGTAGGTCGGGCCGGACATAGGTCTGGTCGGAGGACTGTAATCTCTTATGTTGGGATTCGATAAGAAAAACAGCCCTAGGCACAGCGGAATATAAAATCTTTTAGGACCTCTTAAGAAATCTTGCCAGGATATTCTCTAGTTGTATATATATGAATATAAATAAAACGATAGTATAAGTTTTCTCGTTTATACCTATCTCCTTGCAAATCCTCGGCTAGCAAAACGAGCTCTGAATTCTGCTCCGGCAAAATCGACCCAGACCTTTTGAGTAGCGCCCCACGTGTTGTGCCTCTACGAGTTGATACACCACAATATCACGAAAATAATATGTCTCGATCAGCTAGAACACGATATATTATAAACTAGGAATTATGAACGATTTAGGAACAAAACTCGAAAACGAAAAATTCTTCCAAGTGGAAGAAGGGTTCGGTCGATATAGCTAGGGAGAGGGAGAGAGAATTTTTTGCTCTTGCTCAATTTTGCATATGGAGTTCTATGAAATTCAACTATAAGAAAGCTACTTATAGTTTTCTCTCTAACCTAGTCCTATTAGGATTAGGTCTTCTCTCTCCTACATTGGCCATGACCCTCTTTAATTAGAATACCAAGTCTCCTAATTAATTCATGGCCCAGTTAATTAATTTGACCAGGCTTTATTTAATCTCCCAATTAAATAGCCCAATTAATTAACTTAATCTCCCATTTAATTAAATCAGACTCTAAGCCTATTTAATTAAAATCCTTTTCTATTTAATTAAATCCAACTTAATTAATTAATTCACAAATTAAATTCCAATTTAATTTATGATCCTGATCCAATTCCAATTGGGTCCCATTTTGTTCCAATTGGGTCGACCCAGTCGACCCACCCAATATAATCGACCCAGTCGATTTTCACCCAGTCGACCCAGTCAACTCGGTCGTTCTTATTTCCTCGCTTTCGCTACTTGTGTATTGTGTATGCCCCCGTAGGTTCACCACATAATTGGCCGTGGGTTATAATTAAATATTGTTTAATTATTCGAGTAAGGCTTACTCTAAATCAATCGAACACTCTGTCGATTGATCATTCCAAAATTAGCACCCCTGCCAATTTGGGAATTCTCCCACACTCCACGGTCGATGTCCAGCCACAAGCCCATGGAGCCCAATCACTGGTGAATTAATTCAGTGAACCTTTTATCATTTATAATTTCCATATACGACATAATCTCTCCATCGATCAATCTCCCAGTCGAGACTTAAGGGTATGGTCTTTCATCGGATTCCCTTTTCTTTTGTCTTGACCTTATGTACTCTGATCTCGAAATAAATTCTCTTTGACTTTAATCTTTATGAGCTACTTACATAAAGTCGTCAGATACCTTGGCCAATGATTTTACCAGAATTAATTTCTCACAGAAATCCATAGGAGAATTTCCAACCTATCAAGTCGGGTCAATGGATCATTTGTTGATGATATGAACCTGCATACGAGTTCCTCTATACCCAACATGAATCCACAGAGACTTTCTGGCGATCCCCAGTCAGTCGGAACTCATATCAAAGCATAGACGTTCTCGCACCAGATAAACCCTATCACCTCAAGTAGTTAGGGATCGTTCCTCGTATACTATTATAAATTTGGAATAACTTCAACCCCGATATGCGACCACCGCTTCCATGGTGAGTTATTTCCTAATTGGGGTATTCAGTGCGCTTGCCATCCCAGCAAGCCACCCACTTATGTGTATCGACTATCCCAGTCACGCTCGTGGACCCCAGCGTCCTCCAGTTCATCGGAGTATACACAATAGTGAGAGTCTAACCGAATCCAACGATGTCCTATCTCG
Organism: Penstemon barbatus; assembly: GCA_003313485.2. Classification (NCBI taxonomy): domain Eukaryota; kingdom Viridiplantae; phylum Streptophyta; class Magnoliopsida; order Lamiales; family Plantaginaceae; genus Penstemon; species Penstemon barbatus. The sequence goes on along the minus strand of CM064877.1, from coordinate 52,712,239 downwards.
ATTGGATTCTACGACTCTTGAATATGTTCTAGATCACGGCCTTGGAGATCAGTCCACGGGTTGTCCCATAGCCCTGTGATCTAAGGACTTCTATCCTTATGCGTAGACAATTATTACATAAGATAAAGTTGACCATTTAATAAAGTGCATTTATTAATCTAAATTGAATAGTTCCGCATTTATTACAACGAATACTAGCCATACAGCTGGCTTGCAGGACACTATTTCTATCAATCTCCCACTTGTCCTAAAGCCAGTCTTTTATGTTCTTGAGTCCCATCTTATGCAGATGTTTCTCATATGCCTTTTGAGGCAGAGGCTTCGTTAGCGGGTCCGCCGTATAATCTTCTGAGTCGACACGTTCCATCTTAATGTCTCCTCTACCAATGATATCTCTTATCACGTGGTATCGTCTTTGTACGTGCTTGGATTTCTGATGAGATCTCGGCTCCTTCGCTTGCGCTATTGCCCCATTGTTATCACAGAAGATAGTAATGGGCTCAGCGATGCTAGGTATCACATCCAGTTCCTGGATGACGTTTCTCATCCAAACACCTTTCTTTGCTGCATCACTCGCAGCAATGTATTCTGCTTCGGTGGTTGAATTTGCGGTTGTTTCTTGCTTGGAGCTCTTCCAGCTAACCACACCACCATTGAGGCAGAATACGTATCCTGATGTCGACTTGAAGTCGTCTACATCGCATTGGAAGCTCGAGTCTGTATAGCCTTCCAATTTCAATTCTCCTCCGCCGTATACCAAGAACAATTCCTTAGTCCTTCTCAGGTACTTTAGAATTGCCTTTACGGCTATCCAGTGCGGCTCACCTGGATCAGACTGGTAGCGACTTGTAACGCTTAAAGCGTACGCTACGTCTGGTCTCGTACATAACATACCATACATTATGCTTCCTATTGCGGATGCATATGGTACTCGAGACATATTGCTTCTCTCTTTTAGCGTCTGTGGGGCCATAGACTTAGAGAGTGCAATCCCATGTCTCATTGGAAGCAATCCTCTCTTGGATTCTTCCATACTAAATCTTTTCAAGATTTTGTCTATGTACTGGGATTGGGAGAGGCCCAGCAGTCCTTTTGATCTATCTCGGTAGATCCTTATACCTAGTACAAAGGATGCTTCTCCCGTATCCTTCATTGAGAATTGTGTAGATAACCATGCTTTAGTTTCGGACAATGCTTTCACATTGTTTCCAATGAGAAGAATGTCGTCAATGTAAAGCACCAAAAATTCAACTGTACTCCCACTGATCTTCTTGTACACGCAAGGTTCGAACATGTTTTTGATGAATCCAAAAGTTTGGATTGTCTCATCGAAACGAATGTTCCAACTTCGGGAAGCTTGCTTTAGTCCATAAATGGACCTCTGGAGTTTGCACACTTTGTGTTCATCTCCTTTGGATGCATATCCTTTTGGTTGCTCCATGTAGATCTCCTTATCAATGTCCCCATTGAGAAAGGCAGTCTTCACATCCATCTGCCATATTCGTAGTTATACCACGCAGCTATGGCCAGCAAGATTCGAATGGATTTAGGCATTGCGACGGGCGAGAAGGTCTTCTCAAAGTCAATTCCAGGTCTTTGAGTATATCCTTTTGCCACTGATCGCGCCTTGTAGGTTATTACCTCTCCGTTCACTCCAAGCTTTCGCTTATAGATCCACTTGCAACCCACGGGAGCCACTCCCACTGGTGGATCTACCAAGTCCTAGACCTTGTTTGAGTGCATGGAGTCCAATTCGGATTCCATGGCTTCGCGCCAATTTCCCGAGTCTATGTCTAGCATAGCCTCTTCGTAAGTCCTTGGGTCGGTTAGAGACTGTCCAGTCTCATGCAGCAGACCGTAGTACCTCTCGGGTTCTCTACGTTGTCTTTCTGACCTACGAAGAATCGGTGTACCTTCTGGTGCACTTTCATGGTCATGTTCTCCCACTGCCTATGGCGACGGGTCAGCTTGATCGACCTCTTCGGCCTTTTCAGCTTCAGTGACCTCATCCAGTTCTACGTTATTTTCCTTCTTGTCTACCAAGAAATCCTTCTCCAAGAAGTGAGCGTTCCTCGAGACAAACGTAGTCTGTCTTGTAGGATCGTAGAACTCGTATCCAATCGAGTTTTTTTTGGATACCCCACGAATTTGCACAAAGTGGATTTAGTTTCCAATTTATCTCCCATTAGCTTTTTAACGTAAGCGGGAGATCCCCATATGCGCATGAATGCGTATGAGGGTGCCTTGCCAAACCATAATTCATATGGTGTCTTTTCTACGGATTTAGAAGGTACTATGTTTAGTATCTTCGTTGCCGTGAGGAGGGCATGTCCCCAAAATGAAAGAGGAAGGTCAGTGGCACTCATCATGGATCGAACCATGTCCATCAAAGTTCGATTCCTTCTCTCTGCTACTCCATTTAATTGGGGTGTTGCAGGAGGAGTCCACTGCGATAATATTCCATGCTCTACAAGATAATTCAGAAATTCGTTACTAAGAAATTCTCCACCTCGGTCAGAACGAAGAGCCTTTATCGTATGACCAAGTTGATTCTCTACTTCCATCTTGAATTCTTTGAATCGCTCAAAGGCTTCAGACTTGTGTTTCAACAAGAACACATATCCATAACGACTAAAGTCGTCAGTGAAAGTGATGAAGTAGTCATAGCCACCTCGGGCGCTTTTTCTTAGTGGTCCACATACGTCAGTATGTATTAAGTCCAACGTTTGCTTGGCTCGCTCAGGCTTTCCCTTAAATGGCAACTTAGCCATTTTACCCTTTAAACATGGTTCACATGTTGGCATTTCATCAATGCGATTGATTTCAATCGCACCAGAAGATGCTAACTTTTGAATCCTAGACTTAGATATATGTCCAAGTCGAGCGTGCCATAATTGGGCAGATATTTCATTATCTTGTTTCCTTTTGTTTTGTTGTACATGCATCACTAACTTAGGTGGTTCAATGGTATATAGTCCATCTTTTAATGTACCAGTGAAAAACATATTATCATTCATGAATAACGAAAAGGAACCTTTATTAATAGTAAAATTAAAACCTTCATTATCCAAAACAGGAATTGAAATAATGTTTTTCACCAAACCAGGTACATAAAGAACGTTCCTAAGGACTAATTTATTACCACCTAAATCTAACTCAACTTCGCCTATGGCCTCGGCAGCAGCTCTAGCTCCATTGCCAAATCTTAGGATCCAATCCCCTGGCCTAAGTGGTCTTGTTGCTCCCATCACCTGTAAATCATTACAAAGATGAGAACCACAAGCAGTGTCTAGCACCCATGACGCACAGTTAATTGATAAATTAACTTCAACAAGGAATATACCTTTCGAGCTCTCCAAGAACTCTTTGCAGTTCCTCTTCCAGTGTCCAAGTTTCTTGCAGTAGAAACATTTTTGTTCACCAGACGAAGCTTTACGCTTCTTTCCCTTCCCTATGGGCCCAGATGGTGCTTTGCCTTTGCTTGAAGAAGCATTTCCTTCCCCTTCCTTTTCTTTGTCCTTTTGGACTTGGATTGGGTCGAGGTAGCAACCATCACTGGCTTCTCTCTTTTCATGGAAGCCTCGGCAGTGGCGAGCATATTAGCCAACTCGTGAAGTTCAACATCCATCTTGTGCATGTTGTAGTTCACTACGAATTGCTCGAATGATCTTGGCAACGACTGTAGGATTATATCCTGGCAGTAGGTCTTGTCCATCTTTACGTCAAGATGACCAAGCTTTTCAATAAGCCCAATCATCTTGATGCAGTGAGATCGAACATCAGCACCTTCAGCCATCCTCGTTTGTTGCAAAGTCTTAGCAGTTTCATACCGCTCATATCTACTTTGCACCCCAAATAATCCATTCAGGTGCGTGTAGATTTCAAAAGAAGACTTCATATGCTCGTGCTGCTTTTGAAGCTCATTCGTCATGGATGCCAACATTAGACAACGTGACTGCAAGTCATCGTCAAGCCATAAATCCACGGCTTCTTTCTCAGTATCATCGGCATCCTTAGCAAGTTCGGGAGGGGGCCCATCAAGGACAAAACCTCGCTTTTCAGAAGCGAGAATAATCTTAAGGTTCCTGACCCAGTCATGGAAGTTGGGTCCAGTTAATTTGTTTTGTTCAAGTATGATGGAAATTGGATTCTTAGACGTTATATCTACAAAATGACGAGAGAAGAAATAAATACGCGAAAGATTAATGTAAAATGCACAATTTACAAACATGGGTTTTATTCAGTGGACATTGTCGTGAAAAACTCCGATCTATTGATTGGGATTTTCCGCTTTTGTATTTGTAAAGATATGCAAATCGAAAAATGTTCTTTGTATTCAGATGAATAAAACTTCATATTTCTCCATATCCTGCCTCATGTAATTGTTCTTGCTCATGTCATTCTTGATCTTTGCTTTTATTCTCTGTATCACTGAGTGTTGTATCGATCAGTTCCATTTTAGTCGATGTAATAAGTAGGTTGTTTACCAATACTTGGTTTTAACCTTTCCTTTCATAATTATGGAGATCCGTGAGCATTTATCGAACATGTTGATTTGACTCCATTATTGTACTTAGGTTTTTTTTTTACCAATAATTGGTTTTAACCTTCTTAGTCTCCATTTGGAGATCGATGAGTACTTATCGAGCGGATCGATTTTTACTCAATTTTTGTACTTAGGTTTTTTTACCAATATTTGGTTTTAACCCGTTTTGTCTTTGCTGTGGAGATCGTTGAGTGTATATCGAGCATATCGATTTTTACTCAATTTTTGTACTTAGGTTTTTTTACCAATAATTGGCTTTAACCCGTTTTGTCTTTGCTGTGGAGATCGATGAGTGTGTATCGATCCGATCGATTTTTACTCACTTTTTGTACTTAGTTTTTTTACCAATAATTGGCTTTAACCTGTTTTATCTTTGCTGTGGAGATCGATGAGTGTGTATCGATCATATCGAAATTACTCAGTTTTAGATTTAGGTCGTTTACCAATAATTGGTTTTAATCTGTGAAGCCAGTCGTTTTTGAGTGTTTATCGATCATGTCGAAATTACTCAGTTTTAGACTTAGGTTGTTTACCAATTATTGGTTTTAACCTATTAAGTCTTTTGCTTTTGGAGATCGACGAGTGTATATCGATCATATCGAATTTACTCAGTCTTAGACTTAGGTTGTTTACCAATTATTGGTTTTAACCTGTCAAGTCTTTTGCTTTTGGAGATCCACGAGTGTATATCGATCATATCGAATTTACTTAGTCTTAGACTTAGGTTGTTTACCAATTATTGGTTTTAACCTGTTAAGTCTTTTGCTTTGGAGATCGACGAGTGTATAGCGAGCAGGTCGGTTTTACTTGATTTTGTACTTAGGTTGTTTACCAATAATGATTTTAACCCGTTTGGTCTTCATTTTTGGAGATTGATGAATGTTTATCGATCATATCGAATTTACTCAGTTTTAGACTTAGGTTGTTTACCAATTATTGGTTTTAACCTGTTATGTCACTGCTTTGGCTAATAGTTTATAACCATGGAACATACTCTAAAAGAATTTTAAGCAAAAGCTTTTATTACAACTAACAGTACGAAGTCTTTGAAAAAAAATAATAAATGACAATTAAAATAAATAAAGGAAAATAGGAAGGATAATTCGTAGGAGTTATCTTCCGTAGTATCTTCTCAAGTTAACTGCATTCCAAGTCCTGGGTAGGGGTGTTCCATCCATGTGCGCAATCTTGTATGAACCTTTATTTCCTACGCCAACAACGACGTAGGGTCTATCCCAATTCTGTTGCTGCTTTCGACGTGCTTGGACACCTCTACCTTTTTTAGTACTAAGTCCCCTTCTTTGAAGGTTGTATACGAACCTTTTGATTATATGCTTTTTCCATATTCGATTTAGCGACTTGCAAACGTACTGCAACTTTTTCTCTTAAGGCTTCAGTCAAGTCGACATCATCCTTTCTTGTCTGTTGGATGAAGATGAAGATCAGAAGACAAGTATTTTTTAAAGGGAGGTTTTGATGATTTCCAAAATATCATAACCAGCTAAGTTAGGGAAGCTTAGTTAAAAAACCCTTAGAAGAATTTGAGTGAAGCTAAAGTCATATCAGTTATGTCAAAATTCAAGATGGTCCAAGAAGACTACCGATCTGCTGTTGAAGAAAGAAATCAAACTGGTGAATATCAGCCGACTCAAATCAGATTTGTTCAAGTTTGGGATCAGCTCTGTTCATCATCAGACTTGTGTTCTCATCAGCCAAGTGGAAAGGATCAGAAAGTCTCTCCAACGGTAATAAATGCACTTGGAGTAATAAATGCTGAATACCGAGGGTATTAATGGCAAATGATTGAAAAAATACCTCGTATCAGCTGGGTGCATTAAATGCTGTCTGACAGAAATTAAGGACCAGTACCCGAGGAATTTGAACTGTGTCTCTCTTCAACAGACATTTTTCAAACCTGCGAGTATAAATATTTCAAGAGACGAAGAAGAAAATAACAACACAATCTCTGAGAGAAAATCCGAAGAAAAATCTTCAAGTCTCAAGAACAGCTCACTCATCAGCTTTGTCATTTGTTGACACAAGCCGAAGTTGAAGATTAAAGATAAATACATTTTTCTGAGTGAAAAAATGTTAGAGTGTTGTGCGAAGTGTAGATCCATCTTTGTGAGTAACTTCAGAGGATAGGTCTTCTAAGTGATTTCCTATTGTGAGCTTACGACCAGATTCATTTGTTGTTTTGGCGTAAGTGGTGTATACTGTAAACTTTGTGATTATAGTATAACCCAAGATCTAAGTGACTTGGAAGAGTGGACTAAAGGATTTAAATCCATATAACTACTATAAAAAATTCTTTGTGTTTTACTTTGCATTTTTCCTTGCATATTTTCAGATTGCATAAAACACTTTAACAAAATTGTTGAGAGATTTCGTGAAAAGAGTTTGTTAAAACTGGGGATAAATCTTTCTAACTGTTGTAAGTTTACTTGTGAAAAACACTGTTTTAAATCCGCTGCAAGTACTCTGCTTTTAAAAGTTGATTTTACTGAAATCAGCTAAGTAGTTCAAAGAGAAGTGGTTAACTGTGCTGATTCAAAGATTTGTTCACTGATCAGCCTAGTCAGCTTACTGACATTCAACAGCTTAGTCTGCTGACAGTCGAGTGAAAACTTTTTAAGTTCAAAAATTTGAAGAGGTCTATTCAAACCCCCCCTCTAGACCTCATCTGACCACTTGGGACCAACATAGTCTTTTCATTCTCTTCGCTGTCGTACATATCGACCCTTGGTGTTGGGACCAATGCTTCGACTTGAATAACAGCCTCCGAGCCGTAAACTAAACTGAACGGGGTCTCGCCAGTTGAGGTTTTGACAGTCGTCCGGTTGGCCCAAAGCACCCCAGGGAGTTCATCTAACCATCTCCCTTTGGCTGCCCCTAATCTTTTCTCCAAGGATTTCACTATCTCACGGTTTGCTACCTCAATTTGTCCGTTTGCCCTTGGGTGTCCTACCGAGGTGAAATTTTGTTGAATTCCTAACTTAGAGCACCATTCCAATACTTGTTTTCCCGCGAATTGAGTTCCATTGTCATAGATTAGGATTCGAGGGATGCCAAATCGACATACAATAAACTTCCACGAGAAATTAATTACTTGAAACTGTGATATTCGGGCCAGAGCGACGCATTCTATCCATTTACTGAAATACTCGACAGCGACTAAGACATAAGTTTTCTTCGACCTGGCTAATGGGAAAGGACCCACAATGTCTATTTCCCATTGATCAAAGGGCCAACACACTGGTATCGTGTGCATCTTCTCGACGGGTTGATGGCTCACGTTACCGTGAATCTGGCAGTGATGACACTTTTGCACATATTCAATAGCATCCTTGTTTAAATTTGGCCAGTAGTATCCTGTTCGGAGACAGTTCAAAGCCAAGGCCCTGGCTCCACTGTGGTTTCCTGCCTCCCCTTCATGTATTTCTCGAAGTACGTCATTGGTTTGTGGTTCGGAAATGCATTTTAGTAGGATTCTTGATACTGACCTTCTATAAAGCTTTCCCTCCAAAACCATGTACCTTGGTGCTCGATATTTTATTTTCTGAGCTTCATTCTGATTGGGTGGCAGGTTTCCTTCCAGAAGGTAATCCATCATTGGAGTCATCCAGTTCCTTTCTGCTACTTCAATCTCCATCATTTCAGCGACAGGTGTGTTGTCGATGTCGATTGCTGGAGTATTCGATATCAACCAAGTGATTACTCTTTCCGTTCGTCCATCTCTCGATCCCGTGAATCTGGAGAGTTGATCCGCCCGTATGTTTTCTCAACAGGGAACATTCTGTATTTCGAAATTCTCGAATTTTCCTGCTTACTCCTTTACCTTGGCTAGGTACTTGATCATGTTGAATTATTTTGCTTCGTATAAGCCATCTATTTGCCGTTGTACCAACTCCGAGTCAGTTAATACTTTAAGGCTTTTTATGTTGGCTTTAATTGCCATTTCCATTCCTGCAATCAACGCTTCATACTCTGCCTCGTTATTGGTTACCATGAAATCTAATGTGATTGCATAGTTCAAATCTTCCTTGTCTGGTCCGGTGAAATTGATTCCAGCTCCGCATCCCTCTCTGCTCGAGGCACCGTCGACATGCATTAACCAGGTGCGATATTCGACAGTCAAGATATCATTATCACAGCTGGTCGAGTCGTTAGGTTTTTGTATTGAGGTCGGAGTTTCTAATAGGAAGTCGGGTAGAACATGAGCCTTAATCGCGGTTCGTGGTTTATATTCAATTTCGAATTGTCCTAATTCGATCGCCCATTTAATCAATCTGCCAGAGGCTTTTGGCTTCGCCAATACTTGTCTTAGTGGTTGGTTTGTGAGTACCACTATTTTATAGGTCAAAAAGTATGGTCGGAGCTTGCGGGCTGCTACCACTAAGGCTAAAGCAAACTTTTCTATCTCCAAGTAATTCTTTTCAGCTCATTGTAGTAGTTTACTTATAGATAAACGACAGGCTTATGTTCAGCGCCTTCTATTTTTACCAATACCAAACTAATGGCGACTGTGGAGATAGATATGTAAATGTATAACGGTTCTCCATCAGTTGGTTTGGCTAATAATGGAGAAGAAGTCAAATATGCTTTTAGTTGGTTGAATGCTTGGTCACATTCTTCTGTCCAAATAAAATTCTTCGCCATCCGCAAAGTTTGAAAGAAAGGCAAACTTCTGTCCGCTGATTTGGATATGAATCTGTTAAGTGCGACAATTATTCCTACTAAGCAATCGCGGTTCGTGGTTTATATTCAATTTCGAATTGTCCTAATTCGATCGCCCATTTAATCAATCTGCCAGAGGCTTTTGGCTTCGCCAATACTTGTCTTAGTGGTTGGTTTGTGAGTACCACTATTTTATAGGTCAAAAAGTATGGTCGGAGCTTGCGGGCTGCTACCACTAAGGCTAAAGCAAACTTTTCTATCTCCAAGTAATTCTTTTCAGCTCATTGTAGTAGTTTACTTATAGATAAACGACAGGCTTATGTTCAGCGCCTTCTATTTTTACCAATACCAAACTAATGGCGACTGTGGAGATAGATATGTAAATGTATAACGGTTCTCCATCAGTTGGTTTGGCTAATAATGGAGAAGAAGTCAAATATGCTTTTAGTTGGTTGAATGCTTGGTCACATTCTTCTGTCCAAATAAAATTCTTCGCCATCCGCAAAGTTTGAAAGAAAGGCAAACTTCTGTCCGCTGATTTGGATATGAATCTGTTAAGTGCGACAATTATTCCTACTAAGCTTTAAACCTGGGAGATCGTCTTAGGTGGTTTCATCTCGGTTATGGCTCGAATCTTTTCGGGATTAGCTTCAATTCCACGTTGATGAACCATATATCCCAAGAACTTTCCGGATTTGACCCCAAAAGTACACTTTGCGGGGTTGAGCTTCATACGGTATTTTCTCAGTATCTTTAAGCATCGATCAAGGTATTTTACGTGGTCGGCTTCATTCATGCTTTTGACCAACATATCGTCCACGTATACTTCCATTATTTCTCCGATCAGCTCTTTAAACATTAAGTTGACTAATCTTTGGTATGTTGCACCAGCATTCCTTAAGCCGAATGACATTACAATAAAGCAGTATACACCCTGCTTTGTGATGAAAGCAGTTTTCTCCTGGTCTCGCTCATCCATGTAGATTTGATAAAAACCTTGAACGGCGTCCATCATGCTAAAGATAGCGAATCCTGCCGTTGAATCAACTAACATGTCGATTCTTGGGAGAGGGTAAGGATCGCGTGGACATAATTTATTGAGGTCAGCGAAATAGTTGCACATCCTCCATTTATTATCCTTTTTGTCCCCCTTTTCTACTAAGACAACATTGCAGAGCCATTCTGAAAAATGTATTTCTCGAATTTGTTTAGCTTTAAGTAGCCTCTCGACCTCTGCTTTGATTATCTTATCTTTTATCGGCCCATTATTTCTCTTCTTTTGTCTTGCGGGTTTTGCCATCGGATCAATTTTTAGAGAATGAGTGATTATTCTTGGGTTGATACCCTCAATATCATCCGCGCTCCAAGCGAAGATGTCTACGTTGTCTCTGAGAAAGTTTATCAACATTACTTCTCCTTCCGGACTGAGTTCGGTTCCGATCCGGGTCGTTTTTAATGGATCTCCTTGCACGAGCATAATGTCCTTGTGTTCTGGTGGTTTTATGGTTAAATCGACCGGCTCTTTTCCCTTCTGATCTATTCTGTCAGTGCTGGGGATCTCGACTTCAACTCTTTCGATGTCATCTTCGAGCTTTCTTTTAGCTGGGGTAAACGATTTGGATCGGTTTCCCAGTGTTAGGGAAGTATTATAGAAATCCCACGCCATGCAGTGATCGTTAACTATTTCTCCGATCCCCGAAGCTATCGGAAATTTTATCGTCTGATGGTATGTTTATACCACCGCGCGAAATAGATTGAGGGCTAGTCGTCCTAATATCGCATTGTATGCAAAAGGAGTTTCTACGACCAAGAACTTTATCATTTTCACCGCTCTCTGCGGTTTCTTTCTTAATAAGACACTCAAGTTCAAAGTCCCGGAGGGGACTATCTCTGAGCCTTCAAATCCCACTAAGGGAGTTACTACTTTCTGAAGTGTTATTTCTCCCAAGTTCATCTGTATTAGGACTTCCTTGGATATAATGTTAGCTGAGCTGCCGTTATCGATTAAGATCCTTTTCACATTGTAATTTGCTATTTCGAGAGATACTACCATCCGGAAGTCAGGGTTATCTTCCCTCAAATCCCAAACAATATTTCTTGGTACTTCGCTCTCATTGAAGCTAATGAGTTGTTCCTTTGGTAATTTGCTATCAAGAGTCCATACCTCCCTTGGATGTCTAAGATCAATTGATCTCACGGTTCTACGGCGGGCATTACGACTATCCCCCTAGGCCGGTCCTCCGGAGATTGTATGTATGGTTCCGTAGATTTGATCATTGTTCAATTCCTGTGGCGGACCATTATTAGGAGACCTCCTTCCCGGGTTCTTCTCTGGGTATTAGTTCGAGGACTCGATTTATGTTGGTTAGTTTGGCTGACTTCGATCTCCTATAGACATTAGATCTTTTGTCATGATCGTTTCGATTATAGTCTAATCGTTGAAAAATATTTCCTTTTCTGAAGGATCGCTTGTAATCCATTGGCCTTGAAACAGGAGCTTTGTCTTGTCGCCTCGAGCCGGAGGCGGGGGCTTTGTTCCTATTCTTATCCTTGAAAGAGTTCATCTCTTCTTGAGTCATATATTTTGATGCCACAGTCATAATATCAGCAAAGGTTCTCGGTTGTTTTCTACTCAGCGCATTCCCGAACTGCCTGTTTTTGGTGAGGTCGAAAAGGATGGAGATTATGTAATCAATATTCGGAGAATCAATCTTTAGTAGTTCCACATTAAATCTCGCCAACCAGCTTCTCAAGGATTCTCCTTCTTGTTGATGAATGGTTCCAAGGTAGCTCATAGGCAGTTTCTGTCTCTTCTGACTAGCAAATTGTTGTGTCAGTTTGTTACATAACTCACGAAAATTGAATATGGAATTGATGGGTTGCTTTCCGAACCAATCCAAAGCTAATCCTTCGAATGTGGTAACCATCAGCTTGGCGGTATACTCCGCTGAATGAGCATATAAATTCATTATGTTCGTAAAGCTGAATATGTAATCGTTAGGATCAGTGGTTCCGTCATATCGCGGTAGTCGTCCTGGAACCTGCCCAGATGATTGGGCTTCTTTTATCTCCCTGCAGAAGGGGGAACATGCTGCTAAACTTTCCTGGACTTCCGTGCTCCTCGCCCATGGATTTTGAACGGTCAATATACGTTGTTCAAGTTGTTCTTGTACCATCTTTTCGAACTCTCATTCCGAGATGCGGACATTTTTTGGTCGATTAGGGATTGTATCAACTACATCGTCATCGACTGGAATTATAGTATATTCTTTCGATCCCCGACGCGCCGGTTGAGGCTTTGTTCGATCCGTTTTTCTTCGGATCCGATCGTCTGTTGGTTTCGCGTTGCTCCTTTGTGGACTAGGTAGTGATCGCTGCTCGCTCACAGGACTGTCCGCTTGTTTTGATATCTGGTCGAGCTGCCTAGGAGCTCTTCTGCCTGGATGCACCCTAGTCGATCCAGGGTCTCTGGGCTGGTGTTCAGGAGCCAACAGTCCTCCTGGGCACAGAGAGTTAAATAGCAGCGCGATCTGTCTCATTTTCTCCTCTGTTCCTGCCAAAGGGACAGGGATTGTAGGAACCCCAGGGGCTTCAGGTACTGATTTGGTGGCGATTTCTTGTTGTCCTTGAGAATTTAGAACATTGACCTCCTGGCGTTCTTCTTGATTTGGCAGTCGATCGTATTCTTGCTGATTATCGCCATCGTTGACGTTAGGTTCGTTATTCATCGTGTTGTTGTGGACATCGTCCGACGTTATAGGTGGGTGCGTTGTGTTGCTCCTTGTGTTGTTGCGAGCATTCTTCCTCGGGCGAGCCATGTGTCTATCGAATAACTAACTCAGGCCCCTCGGTGGGCGCCAACTGATTTAACCGAATTTCGTAGGATTAGATTAAATCAATAATAATATTTTAGGGTAAAGTTATATGAAGATTATATGGCCTAGTTACTTTATTCCGGATGAATCAATCTCGAGGAAGAACAATACGCAATGATGTTAATAAATAAAGTAATGATCAATAAGTATAGCAAAAGCTCTTGTATTAGATTAATCTCAGATTGCCCAAGTATGTAGGCGTAAGCTCTGATGTTGTGTGTCCTTAATACAATGATGAATCTAGGTATTTATATGTTACAAACCCTAGCCATACAAGGAAACATAGCCCTATTGACGTTGAGAATTGCTAATTTCGAGGTCAAGAGGGTGTTGGTCGACAACGGAAGCTCGGCAAACATTATTTCGTTGGAAGCTCTCACGAGGATGAATCTTTGTCACCCACGTCTAGATAAAGTAACCACTCCTTTGGTCGGATTTGGTGGATCAGAGATTGTCCCGCTTGGAACCATTCTTTTAAGCACGACTCTAGGAAGCTCGGCAAACATTATTTCGTCGGAAGCTCTCACGAGGATGAATCTTTGTCACCCACGTCTAGATAAAGTAACCACTCCTTTGGTCGGATTTGGTGGATCAGAGATTGTCCCGCTTGGAACCATTCTTTTAAGCACGACTCTAGGAAGCAAACCGAGAAATGTAACAAGAATGATTAAATTCCTGGTAGTAGATACATCGTTCGCTTATAACGCCATACTAGGGAGACCAGCCCTAAATATCTTCAAGGCTGTCGTATCTACTTATCATCAAAAAATAAAATTCCCGACCGTGGGAGGAGTGGGAGAGATGAGGAACGACCAATACATGGCGTGGGAATGTTATAATTCATCTTTGAGTATCAAAAAGAAAATGGAGCCCGAACTCCCAGCTAAGAGAAAGATACCTGATTTAGGGTCTGAATTAAAAACGCCGATTTCCGACTGCGAAAAATTTCAAGGAAAGAAAGGAAAAAACGTTGACATGAGCGTGCAAGCGCCTGACCACAAAAAAGTGACTTTAGTTCCAGGATCCCCTGAAAAGTTCACTAGAATCGGAACGGAATTGAGCGAGGGCATGGAAACTATGCTCGTAGAATTTCTACAGAAAAATGTGGATGTTTTTGCCTGGACCTCGGATGATATCGTGGGAATCGACCCGCGAGTGATAACGCATTCACTTAACATCGATCCAAAAGCAAAACCTGTAAGGCAGAAGAAGCGCAATCATGGTCGCGAAAAGGACAAGATAATCAATGCAGAGGTCGATAGGTTATTAGCAGCAGGTCAGATCAGAGAAATCAAATTCACAGAATGGCTATGTAATGTGGTCCTGGTCTCTAAAGGCGAAAAGGCCGAGAACAAATGGAGGATGTGCAATGACTTTACTGACCTAAATAAGTTATGCCCTAGAGACCCTTATCCACTGCCTCGAATCGATATGCTGGTAGATTCCACCGCAGGGTTGGTCTTATTTAGTATGATGGATGCGTTCCAAGGATTTTACCAGATTTTCATGAACAAAAGAGACCAGGATAAAACAGCATTTATCACTGAGAGGGGAGTGTACTGTTTCATTGTTATGCCTTTTGGCTTAAGGAATGCAGGTGCAACCTATCAGAGACTAGTTAACATGATGTTCAAAGAACTGATAGGCGAAATAATGGAAGTCTATGTAGACGACATGCTCGTAAAGAGTATGTCGGAGGAGGATCACATTGGCCATCTGGACAGGTGTTTCCAAATCCTGAGAAAATATGGAATGAAGCTGAACCCAGCCAAATGCACTTTTGGTGTGCGATCGGGAAAATTCCTAGGATATTTAGTCCATGAAAGAGGAATCTAAGCAAATCCGGAAAAAATTCGAGCGATCACCGACCTCCAGCCACCACGGAAGCTTTCGGACGTCCAAAGTTTGATTGGAAAAATTATTTCATTGAATAGATTCATCTCCCGATCCGCTGACAAAAGTTTACCATTCTTCAAACTTCTGCGGAAATCCAAGAACTTTGAATGGAGTGCAGAATGCGATAAGGCCTTTGAAGAACTGAAAGCGTACCTGACCTCCCCACCCATGCTGGCCAAACCATCTGAAGGAGAACCTCTGTATTTATATATAGCAGTATCGGAAGAGGCCATTAGTTCGGTTTTGGTGAAACTTGATAAAACTGAGCATAAACCAGTTTATTATCTAAGTAAGTTACTGCAAGGTGCCGAGAAGAACTACATGGAGATAGAAAAATTTGCACTAGCATTGGTGGTAGCTGCCCGAAGGCTAAGGCCTTACTTTCAAACATACAAGATCATTGTTCTAACAAATCAACCTTTGAGACAGGTCCTATCAAAACCAGAGGCATCAGGCAGGTTGATCAAATGGGCGGTTGAGCTCGGTCAGTTCGAAATCGAGTATCAATCGCGGGTCGCCATAAAAGGGAGGAGCAATCAAACATAAAGGGAGGAGCAATCTCCGAGCTATGTATGGTCGAATAAGCCAAAAATCAAATCTGGCTGATGCATGTGGACGGATCCTCTACCAAGGATGGAGGTGGAGCAGGAATTCATTTCCAAGGGCCCAATGGTGAAGACTTGAGTTATGCTATAACCTTAGATTTCGTCGTGACCAACAACGAGGCCGAATATGAGGCATTGATCGCGGGGCTGGAGATGGCTCTTAAAGCAAAGGTAAAGTCAATTGTTGTCTTAACCGATTCGGAACTTGTTCATAGACAGGTGAAAGGCACGTACGAGGCCAGGGAGTTCAATATGATCAAATACCTGAGCAGAACGAAGAAATTGATCTCTGAATTCGATACGTTCGATATTCAACCTGTACCAAGAGAGGAAAATTTATGGGCAGATATATTATCAAAATTCACAGGTTTGGCGGACGGGAAGAGTGAGAGGATAATCACGTGGCTGCTATCGAATACGTCTGCTATCAAACTGGATGAGGCCCCTGCAATCGATATCATGGAAATCGATGAACCCATCAACTCATGGAGCAACCCTCTTATTGCCTATCTTAAAGAAGGAAAACTGCCGGAAGATCAAAATGAGGCTCGGAGGATTAAATATAGAGCGCCATCATTTACTCTGATCGGTGATCAACTCTACA
This sequence comes from Penstemon barbatus, assembly GCA_003313485.2. NCBI lineage: Eukaryota > Viridiplantae > Streptophyta > Magnoliopsida > Lamiales > Plantaginaceae > Penstemon > Penstemon barbatus. The sequence continues at coordinate 52,696,036 of CM064877.1, read as the reverse complement.
AACGATCCTCCTCAGGGATTCTGTTAAAATGTGTCCCCGAAATGCACTACAACGCTATTTTAAAAGAAGTTCATGAAGGGGAGGCGGGAAATCATTGTGGTGCTAGGGCCTTAGCGCTTAAATTCTCGAGGTCTGGATATTATTGGCCTACCCTTTTCTCTGATTCTGTTGATTATGTGAAAAAATGCCACCATTGTCAAATCCATTCAAACTTGATTCATCCACCGGCTGAGCATATGCATTCTATTCCTATCTGCTGGCCTTTTGATAAATGGGGCATTGACATTGTAGGGCCTTTTCCAACAGCAAGAGCTCGAAAAAATTATGTATTGGTTGCAGTTGAATATTTCAGCAAATGGGTGGAATGTGTCGCTCTGACGAAGATCACTCAGTTCCAAGTTATTAATTTCTTATGGAAAAATATCATCTGCAGATTTGGAATTCCTAGGATCTTAATATCAGATAACGGAACGCAGTTCACCGGAAAAAGGATGACGGACTGGTGCGAAAAGTTCGGAATACAGCAGAATTTCGCGTCCGTAGGGCATCCCCAAGCTAATGGACAAACGGAGGTCGCAAACAGGGAAATCGTTCGATCCTTGGAAAAACGACTATCTGAGGCAAAAGGAAAGTGGCTCGATGAACTTCCAGGGGTTTTATGGGCCAATAGAACTACTGTTAAAGCTGCAACGGGAGAAACTCCGTTTAGTCTGGTTTATGGGTCAGAGGCCGTTATCCCAGTAGAGAACCTCGTACCTTCCCCCAGGGTCGAATTTTACGATCCCGAAAAAAACCAATCTCTAAGGGAAGTGGAAGTTGATCACGCGGATAGTCAAAGGGACCGTGCAAAGTTGAAAATCCAGTCCACAAAATCTAGCATGGAAAAGTCTTATAATCGTAATGTTCGAATCCGAACATTCAAGGTAGGGGATCTAGTGATAAAGAAAGTGGAAGTATCGAGGCATGTCGGAAAACTCCAACCTAATTGGGAAGGCCCTTTTGTGGTCATTGAAGTGGGAAGAAAAGGTTCTTACAAAATTGCTCGTCCTGACGGAGAGGTACTACCTCGAGAACGCTGTTAATCTGAGAAAATATTATGGAAGATAGTTGACTTCAAGACTACTGTTATTTATTCATCTTGCTCTGTTATGTTTATTTCTAGTGATTTAGTAAGTTATGTGTTCAATGAAGGTTTATCTCGACAGAGGTGTTCAAAGAATATTTATTCAATGAAAGTTTATTTCGCCTAAATTCTTATTTATCCGTCATATTCTGGATATTCTTGATCTACATTCGTCTGTTATCAATATTTATTTTTCTCTATCAATTATTAAGGGTGAAAGCTGTTGCTACGACCCTCGAAAATCGACCAAGGGTGTGGCTATGACCCTCGGATCGAAAAGAATAAAAATGGGTGACGACCCTCGAGCTAAAAATGCTCTGATACGACTAAGGGTGAAAGCCGTTGCTATGCCCCTTAGATCGAAAATATTGAATGGGTGAAAGCCTCTGCTATGACCCTTGAGCTAAAAATGCTCTGATACGACTAAGGGTGAAAGCCGTTGCTATGCCCCTTAGATCGAAAATATTGAATGGGTGAAAGCCTCTGCTATGACCCTCGAGCTAAAAATGCTCTGATACGACTAAGGGTGAAAGCCGTTGCTATGCCCTTTAGATCGAAAATATTGAATGGGTGAAAGCCTCTGCTATGACCCTCGAGCTAAAAATGCTCTAATACGACTAAGGGTGAAAGCCGTTGCTATGCCCCTTAGATCGAAAATATTGAATGGGTGAAAGCCTCTGCTATGACCCTCGAGCTAAAAATGCTCTGATACGACTAAGGGTGAAAGCCGTTGCTATGCCCCTTAGATCGAAAATATTGAATGGGTGAAAGCCTCTGCTATGACCCTCGAGCTAAACATGCTCTGATACGACTAAGGGTGAAAGCCGTTGCTATGCCCCTTAGATCGAAAATATTGAATGGGTGAAAGCCTCTGCTATGACTCTCGAGCTAAACATGCTCTAATACGACTAAGGGTGAAAGCCGTTGCTATGCCCCTTAGATCGAAAATATTGAATGGGTGAAAGCCTCTGCTATAACCCTCGAGCTAAAAACGCTCTGGAATAACCAAGGACGAAAACCGTCGCTATGCCCGGTATATTCAAAATCGATCTAAATCCTATCATTTTATTGCTCCACGATGACTATTGTTCCAAGAAGAACCTAAACTATGAGAAATATCCCGCGAAAGATTCAAGAGTTGTAAAGATCGAACTTCAAATTAATTACAAGTCTCAAAATTATCTCGCGAATATTGCAAATTACGGAGAACAAATTTAAAGATCAACAACAATATAAAAAAAAAAAAAAGGATAAGGGAGAGAGAGCAACATTCCAGCAATATTATCATTACAACAAAGATATCGTTACAGCAAGTATGATGTTACAACAAAGAAAAATCTTAGCAAATTCATGATACAAAGAAAAACCACGGTATTACTGAACGAAATTATTTTCAAAAAGGACCTTTCGAACTTCAGCACTACGATCAGCATACCCGCGGATATAAGCTTCCCTCTCACGAAGCTCGGAGTTTCTTTTCTCACGCTCGGAAATATATTTGAGTCTCTCTAATTCCAAGCTTAACTTATCCTGGGACAATCTCTCTTTGAAAAATCTATTAGCTTCCAGTGCGCGTTCCAGCTCAGTCTTTTTCCTGATCAGCTCAAGCGAAATAGAAGCCCGTTGTTCGATCTCATGTTTGGCCAACGCATAAAGCCTAGAAAAATCTTTGCCAGCCTAAACTTATAAAAGACATGTCATGGTAGAAATAAAGAAATTAGAAAATCATGGTAAAGAGGTTAGGAAGAAATTACCTGGGCAAGGGATTCCAACCCAGACTGGAACAGGAACGAGGAATATTCTCCAGTCGAGAGAACCGCCTCGGAGATAGAGACATTGGCCCGAAGAAGGGTCGGATCGGATTTCTCACGTAACACTGTATCAAAAGGAGCCATGTTTCTCCTAAATGAAGAAACACAAGAAGGAAACAACGAATCAAAAGATTCCCCGACCACTGAAGGTACGAATTGGGAACGAGTACGCTCGATTACGTCCTCCACAAAGGAAACCTTTTTAATTTTCTTGTTTGAACCCCCGGATTTCAAGCACGAAGAAAGAGCAATAGTCGAAGATTTATTTCCTTTATAAGAGTTTAGCTGATCGGAACTAATGGACTTGATTGATGTTCGACTCCTTTTCCTTATATTTATGCCGTCACTTGGCTTGGAGAAAGGCGCAGGAGAAATCACGAAAGCATTCGAATTTTTATTCATCTCCTTGATTTCCAGGTAAAGATTCAACCGGAATAATTTCCTAAAGGCTCCGATCACTGTAAGCAATGTTATTGTGAAACCAACGTAAAACGGCCTTGGTATTTATAAGAGACACGACATCAGGCGGATTGCAATAATTGACGAGTCGCTACTCCCAAGAAAGATTCGATGACGCAACTGAGTATGCAAGAATGACGTTATAAATTCAACAAGATGGTAAAACAGGTAAAAGGTTAAGCATGGCACTAAGAAAAAATTAAAACCGAGCATCCGCTAAACAGGAAAAAGCACGAGTCTATAAAATGAATGTACAATTACAATGGTTCATCGAGCCCTATTACACAGAAATCATTACTGGCTGGATTCCTTTACGCCAGAACTATGGTCCGATTGCTCTTGTTCCTTCTTCTCACTAGAATCGCTTTCCGAGCTGTCAGAATCGTCGCTACTCGAGTTGCTCTCTTCTCCATCATGACTTTGCGCATCAACCGCATATTTACTCGAACCAGAAGAAGGAGTGCCTTGTTCCCCCTGATCGCGGGAATCCCCTTCAATATCCACATTTTCATCCTCAGATTGGGCTTCGAGCGCATCAGGATTTGGCATCGGTACTCCGAATTCCTCAAGAAAAGGAGCGAACTCATGAATGGTCAAGTTCTCGAGCTTGGGAGGAAGGGAAGAAACTGATCTTACGCGTTTTCGTTGGAGATCAAAATAATTTAAGTTGAGCATGCAAGATATGCTATGATATGAGATTGAAGATCAATAAGGTATATTTTGAATATGAGTGTACATATTACAAGTAATGAGGGTCCTATTTGAGCATTATAGGATGCCGTACAAGCTAGAGGCTAAGTACATACAAACTAAGGTGATTTAATCTAGCCCAAGAGGAAATCCGAGCAGGAGGCTTCGATCAAGGAGCAGCCCCCAAAAATCCCTTTTTCTTGTGTCATAAATGCTTGGGGTATTTATAGCTGAGGATGGGGATTGGCCCATGGGCTTGGGCCTGAGGTTGGCCCAATGATAGATTCGACCATGAGCCCCTCTGCTGGCGATCGGACTGAGCTAATTGGAGTTCAAAGCTTCGGGGTTGGATATATGCACCCAGGGTCGAAATTAGGCCTTCAAGGTCGAAGTTAGGCATCCCAGGGTTGGAAATGTGCACCCAGGGTCGAAATTAGGCCTTCAAGGTCGAAGTTAGGCATCCCAGGGTTGGAAATATGCACCCAGGGTCGAAATCAGGGTCTTCAAGGAGCTTGAGGTCGAACTGAGGGTCCTCAATGAGCTTGAGGTCGAACTGAGGGTCCTCAAGGAGCTCAAGGTCAAAATTATGCCTCCCAGGGAGCTCAGGGTCGAAATTATGCCTCCCAGGGAGCTCAGGGTCGAAATTATGCCTCCCAGGGAGCTCAGGGTCGAAATTTGGGCTCTTTGATCCAGCATGAGCTCCCAGAATAAAGATTCCAAAGTACCCCTCATCAATACTCCCCCACTTCTCGAGCGTAAAGTGAAGCTGAAGCTCGGAGAAGTAGAAAATCCTTGAGGATCGGTTTTTTAGTGTTTCGGATATGCCTCGTTAAAAACCTAGCTCGGAAAAACCCAGTGGGATAAAAACCGAACCAGGGAAAAAGAGTGCATATCTTAGAAACTCCAAAATGTATTAGGGATCGAAGTTATACATTCGGGGTCGGATTTTCTAGTGTTTGATCACACATGATTTCAATTAGCACAAGGTCAAAATTTAGGACCTTCAATGAGCATAAGGTCGAAATTTAGGTCTTCAAAGAGCATAAGGTCGAAATTTAGGTCTTCAAAGAGCATAAGGTCGAAATTTAGGTCTTCAAAGAGCATAAGGTCGAAATATAGGTCTTCAAAGAACATAAGGTCGAAATATAGGACCTTCAAAGAGTATAAGGTCAAAAATTAGGACCTTCATTGAGTATAAGGTCTAAATTTAGGACCTTCATTGAGTATAAGGTAGGGTCATAGCAGAGGCTTTCACCCATTTTGATAATTTTCGATCTAAGGGGCATAGCAACGGCTTTCACCCTTAGTCGTTTTCAGAGCATTTTTAGCCCTAGGGTCATAGCAGAGGCTTTCACCCATAATAGATTTGATCTAAGGGGCATAGCAGAGGCTTTCACCCTTAGTCATTTTCAGAGCGTTTTTAGCTCGAGGGTCATAGCAGAGGCTTTCACCCTTTTGATAATTTTGATCTAAGGGGCATAGCAGAGGCTTTCACCCTTAGTCATTTTCAGAGCATTTTTAGCCCGAGGGTCATAGCAGAGGCTTTCACCCTTTTGATAATTTTGATCTAAGGGGCATAGCAGAGGCTTTCACCCTTAGTCATTTTCAGAGCATTTTTAGCCCTAGGGTCATAGCAGAGGCTTTCACCCATAATAGATTTGATCTAAGGGGCATAGCAGAGGCTTTCACCCTTAGTCATTTTCAGAGCGTTTTTAGCTCGAGGGTCATAGCAGAGGCTTTCACCCTTTTGATAATTTTGATCTAAGGGGCATAGCAGAGGCTTTCACCCTTAGTCATTTTCAGAGCATTTTTAGCCCGAGGGTCGTCACCCATTTTATACTTTTCGATCCAAGGGGCATAGCAACGGCTTTCCCCCTTGGTCGATTTTCGAGGGTCTTAGCAACAGCTTTCACCCTATTTGAATAATAGATTAGAGGTCAATCGTGATTCGATGATACTTGCAAGAGCATGCAATAGAAATAATAAGATCTCTGGAGATCATAGATTGAAGATAATAAAATTTTGATCCTGAAGATCGTAGATTGAAGATAATAAAATTCCAAGATCATAGAATTCGACCATGGAGACCATAAGTTCGACCAAGAGAATATAAAACTCAACCATGAGATCATAAATTCGACCAAGAGAGTATAAAACTCAACCATGAGATCATAAATTCGACCAGAAGATCATAGCAAAGGCTTTCAGCCTTGGAGACATAAGATTTCCGACCAGAGGATCATAAAATTCGATCAGAAGATCCTAGCACAGGCTTTCAGCCTTGGAGACATAAGATTTCGACCAGAGGATCATAAAATTCGATCAGAAGATCATAGCACAGGCTTTCAGCCTTGGAGACATAAGAATTTCGACCAGAGGATCATAAAATTCGATCAGAAGATCATAGCACAGGCTTTCAGCCTTGGAGACATAAGATTTCCGACCAGAGGATCATAAAATTCGATCAGAAGATCCTAGCACAGGCTTTCAGCCTTGGAGACATAAGATTTCGACCAGAGGATCATAAAATTCGATCAGAAGATCATAGCACAGGCTTTCAGCCTTGGAGACATAAGATTTCCGACCAGAGGATCATAAAATTCGATCAGAAGATCCTAGCACAGGCTTTCAGCCTTGGAGACATAAGATTTCCGACCAGAGGATCATAAAATTCGATCAGAAGATCCTAGCACAGGCTTTCAGCCTTGGAGACATAAGATTTCCGACCAGAGGATCATAAAATTCGATCAGAAGATCCTAGCACAGGCTTTCAGCCTTGGAGACATAAGAATTTCGACCAGAGGATCATAAAATTCGATCAGAAGAATTTGATCCTGGAGACTGAGAATTTGATCCTGGAGATCAATTGTAATTAGTATGGCCGGTCTGGTCTTATAGTGTTTCTTATACCTGCAAACATTGATAAATATTAATGACTTGTTAATGTAATATAATTAATTTTTTGCCATATGGGTGTTTTTGAAGATTGAGAGTTTGATCCTGGAGATAATAAATTTTGATCCTGAAGTTCATAGAACTAGATCTTGTAGACCCAAGAATTCGATCTCGGAAATCCAAGAATTTGATCCTGGAGACATGATAATTCGACCCTGTAGATCTGAAAATTCGACCTTGGAGGTCTAACAATTCGAGCTGGAGAATAAGATCTTGGAGATCTGATAATTTTACCATGGAGCTCCAAAAATTCGACCAGAAGAGGTCTAAAAATTCGAGCTGGAGAATATGATCTTGGAGATCTGATAATTAGACCATGGAGCTCCAAAAATTCGACCAGAAGAGGTCTAAAAATTCGAGCCGGAGAATATGATCTTGGAGATCTGATAATTAGACCATGGAGCTCCAAAAATTCGACCAGAAGAGGTCTAAAAATTCGAGCTCCTCCCGCATAAGAAGATTCCCCCTTGATCGTACGTGAATTGCCTCGTAGTAGGCATATTTCGATCTAACACCCAAATAAGGCCCCTCGGTGGGCGCCAATTGATCTTACGCGTTTTCGTTGGAGATCAAAATAATTTAAGTTGAGCATGCAAGATATGCTATGATATGAGATTGAAGATCAATAAGGTATATTTTGAATATGAGTGTACATATTACAAGTAATGAGGGTCCTATTTGAGCATTATAGGATGCCGTACAAGCTAGAGGCTAAGTACATACAAACTAAGGTGATTTAATCTAGCCCAAGAGGAAATCCGAGCAGGAGGCTTCGATCAAGGAGCAGCCCCCAAAAATCCCTTTCCCTTGTGTCATAAATGCTTGGGGTATTTATAGCTGAGGATGGGGATTGGCCCATGGGCTTGGGCCTGAGGTTGGCCCAATGATAGATTCGACCATGAGCCCCTCTGCTGGCGATCGGACTGAGCTAATTGGAGTTCAAAGCTTCGGGGTTGGATATATGCACCCAGGGTCGAAATTAGGCCTTCAAGGTCGAAGTTAGGCATCCCAGGGTTGGAAATGTGCACCCAGGGTCGAAATTAGGCCTTCAAGGTCGAAGTTAGGCATCCCAGGGTTGGAAATATGCACCCAGGGTCGAAATCAGGGTCTTCAAGGAGCTTGAGGACGAACTGAGGGTCCTCAATGAGCTTGAGGTCGAACTGAGGGTCCTCAAGGAGCTCAAGGTCAAAATTATGCCTCCCAGGGAGCTCAGGGTCGAAATTATGCCTCCCAGGGAGCTCAGGGTCGAAATTATGCCTCCCAGGGAGCTCAGGGTCGAAATTTGGGCTCTTTGATCCAGCATGAGCTCCCAGAATAAAGATTCCAAAGTACCCCTCATCAGAAACCTTATAATCTTTCCCGAAAATATTCTTATAAGGATTCATGTAAGGAAGGTAGTCATCAAGGGCGCCTTCGACCTTTGCAGCAGTAAGGATATGCTGAGCTCCTTTATAGTAGAAGGCTTGATTAATTTCACCTGACCGCAAGCGAATTAAGGCATCAAGAAATGGCGACCCTAAAAACTCCCTTATGGCAGGAAGCCTGGCCTCATCTCGACCTCGCTCATAAGATTGCTCGGCGGACATTTTGGCTTGCTCAAGCTCCAACATTAATTTCTCCACTTCACCCTCTAGGGTTTTCTTCGCCTCCAGCTCTTTCTTAGTCTCCTCAAGTTCTATTTCGATCTCAGACAACCTAGTTTTGGCATCCTCTAGCTGACTGGTCTTTGCAGCTTCGCCCTTCAGAACATTGTATAGGGCCTTCTGTGCTGCCTGAGATTCTTCGCTCAGAACGGCCACTCGAAGAGCATTTTGAGTGAACAGGTCTCCGGCCTGCGAAGGAAAAGATATGTAAAACACAATACAAGAACCATAAGAAAAAGGATAAAACTTTCAGAAATAGTTGGTACCCTTTGATGAGCATGAGCATAATCGCCTACTATCTCAAAATCTTTCTTAACAAAAGATTGGATAGTGTCATCTTTGAATCTCTCGGCCAGGAACATCCGAAGAGATTTATCCACCGTGTGCTCGCCCTCAGGGCCTAAGTCAGATTCAACAGTCCCACCCTCCGGGTATCCAGCCGCCCTTGGTCCTTGCAAATGATCTTCAATGAAATCGGCCAGATCTGGCTCGGAATGGCCAGCCCGACATACTATAGGATTCGGTCCTCGACTAAACGGTTTGACTCTCCTGGAGGAATCAGGGATATCGCTACTTCTCTTGCGAGCCATCCTGGTCTGCAAAATCTCTCTGGCACGATTCTCCAGGAGGGTATAGTTACTGTACCCCTCATCGCTCGGGTCGGAGGAAATGGTCGGAAAAACAGATCGAAGGATACCGGAAGTTTGGAGATTAGAAATCCCCTCCACTTCAGCCCTAGACCGAGAATTTCCTATTTCGGTAATCTGAGGAATTACCAATAAGGCATTAGAAGTTGCATTGGCCCCAACCCCGGCCTTAGATCCATTCGCCTTCCGAGAGGTTTTCAATGTTTGAGGACGAGGCCGACCTTTGTTACCCTTTGAAAAGGAAGCGACATGTCGACCAGCTATTGATGTTCGGAATTTGTCTACGATCTCGGCTAACGTGGAAGGAGCGTTAGCAGGATCTATCCGGGCTTTTCCGAAATCAATCTCATCGGCAGGAAAAGAGCAACTACTAAGCCCGGCCAATCGCAAGACCGCCTCCTGTGTCATCAACGCTGTCTGATGAGGGTCAGCACGGAGAGATTGCAGAAATTCACCTGATATCTCACTTTTCATACTTCCCACAAGACGGCGTTTACCATATATCCATGTTTTTGCCCCAGGCCAGTTATACGGAGTAGGCTCGGGATTGTCTTCGGAAGGCGGAGAATCTGGCCCCCGGATAAAGAAGAACTCGTGCTTCCATCCTTTCAAATTGCTGCTGACATTGGCTGATAAGATCGAAGTCTTTGGTCTCTGAGAAAAATATACATAACCCGCGTTCGAAGACGTGGAAGCACTCATCTGGAATATCCGCCAAAAGTTCTGAAAGACCATCTTTTTTCCTTTGGCCTTCATCAGCACGCAAAAGGCTATAATAAGACCGATAGAGTTCGGTAAAATCTGGCAAGGAGTCAACTCGAAAGCATCCAGAATGTTTTCTATCAGAGGAGGGAAGGGGATGCGTAGGCCATAATGGAAATGTTTGGAATAGAAGGCTTGACAGCCCACGGGAGGGTCGGTAACCCGCTGATCAGAAGTAGGAAGCACAATCGAGAAACCGGCGCCTAGATATTGGCCGAATTCTTCCTGCAACTGGTCCAGATCTTTTTCCTTATAGGAGCAGACGATCTCATCTGCCCTCTCTTCAGTCATGTTTAAACCTGCGCTGGTCGAAGGCTCTTCCCAGTCAAAGATCGTGACCACAACATTACGGTTCAATCTATACTTCTTCTGCTCGTTTTTTCCCAAGGGAAGGTCCCCATACTCTACGTTTTCCTCGTCAGAGACTGTCGCTTCACCCGAATTTTCATCTTCGCTGTCTTCCGGTTCAGAATTCGACTCCCGCCCCTCCCCGATGGACTCAGAGGCGGAACTCGAGTTTCACGGATTCTTGGTCTCGGATGATCGAGCTTCTACAACTTCTTTCTCTTTCCGATTATCGGCCTCATTTTCCTCTAAAGAAGATTTTCCCTTCAAATCTACTGAACTCGACATAATGAGTAGAGGAAGATTGCTCGAAAAATATTGCCAGAATTCACTTATCGATCTGTCAGCTCCGATCTAGAGTTTTCTCCTCAGAATCTTTGATGAACAGCGACCCCCCGTCTAACTATATATACAGGGACAAAATGGGAAATTGCAAACCGCTCCCCGAGTAACCGCGACGGTTGAACTCCCTCAAGGTAAACTTAAAATCATATTTTTGAAAAATTACACATGCGGCCCCAATACTTTCTGGAATTCCTAAATTGAAGACCCACATAACGAGCAATAAATCAAAGAAACGTTATTCCCGTATTCTCACACCCGTCCTCGGGATAAGGAGATTAATTAGATAGGATGGCGATGAAATAACCAAATCACAAATTCCTATTTCCAACAACGAACGACAAGGACAATGTCGGATGCAGCATCATTATACGGTTTCTTAAGTGTGCACTCTTTTTCCCTGACCTGTTTTTTATCCCAAAAGGGTTTTTCCGAGTCAGGTTTTTAATGAGGCATACCCGAAGCTTATGCCAAGAATTGGTTCATCCCCCTAATCATCCTGGGCTATGAATACTTCTTCGAGCTTAAGCTTCACTTTACGCTCGAGAAGAGGGGGAGTATTGATAAGGGATATTTTAGGCTCTGCCTTTTCTACAATCCTGCGAGATCGAACAATACTTATCACGGAAGACCGAGTTCGACCCCGATGCCCGGGTACCATAAGTACAGACGGCCCTGGATCCAAAATTACTGTTGGGCCGAGCTCTGATCCAAACTTATGGGCCGAGAATTGCATGCCTGCGGATGGATCACCTAGACCCCGATTTCAGCTATAAATACCCCATGCATTTATGACACCAGACACAACTTCCCAGGTGCTCTAGATTGGAGACTGCTGCTCGGACTCACTTGGGAAATATAGCATAGATTTGGTCATATGTATTTCGCTCTCTAGCTTGTACGTCATCCAATAATGCTCGAATAGGACCCTAAATACTTGTATTTGTACCCAGATAATTCGAATACAGTTACTATTGGTCTTCGCTTTCATTTAAATATTGTTATTATTACACTACAATCCACCCTTGATCGAACAAACGAAATTACGTAAGATCATTGCCTGTCAACCATCTAGTATGGTATAAGTGACATAGAATGTGATTTACGACCGGACTCCCTGAGGTTTTGCCGTTTTGTAAGGAACCTCTGGCTTTTCAAAAATTACAAAAAGACCCTTCTGATTTAAACTATGTATCAAAACATCCCTTACAGCTTCAACAATTGTTTAAGGACACCCCGTACAACTTCTGGTTGATTGGACTTAGATCACTCTATTTGCTGTCTGAAAAAAACAAGCAACAGCCACAAGGAAACATGAGAATGCTGCTTATTACTGATACAACCAAGCCTCTATTTTTTAATCCCACCTGAAAAAATCGAAAAACATTTATGAGGTAGAGTACATAAAAATGCAATCCCTTTTCATTATATCAGGCAACCTGAATAGATTGATGAAAAAGTGGAAAATTTGTGGTTAGTTTTTACCAGAAGCAATCTTGAAACCCAAGCTCTCTTGTTATGATTCTCATAGCCGATGACAGTTGTGTGGGGGTATTTTAGGTATTTGTAGAGGAGTAGATGATATCCAAACATGAGGACTAAGCCAAAATGGAACTAAAACAATATCCTGGTAGTCTTTCTTCCATGGCTCCATTTTCCTCAGTTTTTGCGGAATTAACATTGATTAGTTTCTTCTTTCTTTTTCCTGTTTTTAGTGGTTTTATGGAATATAAGCAAGCTATTGAATTGTGTAATTTACTATGCATGTGTCATTATTGCAATATTATAAGTTGCGTTATTTTTTTTTTTTTTGTGAGTCAACGTAGTTTCTTCTTCTATAATCTTTCTTTATTTGCAACTTTTCCAAATAGTTCTTAAAAAATTTGGATAATTTAGAGATGTTCCAAGAAATGATAAAAACATATGACAAAAACAAAATTTTAAAATTTAAAGCATTTATATATTTTTTTTTTGATTATCTTGTACAATTTGATACATTATTTGCATTGAGTTTAGTATGGTTGTTCAAAATAGCGGGCTTGTTTTTCCCCTTTTTTAGAGAATGTTTCGGTGTTATCTGAAAACTAAAAAAACAAACAATTTCTTTTTCTAGCATCTATTAAAATATTCTCTCTTTTTTTTTTTTCTTAAATACATAAACAAACTTTTCTTAACATAAAGTAACATATTTCTTTACTATGTTTATTTAACATTACAAATTGATTTGAAATAAAATAATGTAACTCTTACAATATATTTTTTCTCCATAATCACTATAAATATACTTATTCATTTTGAATACCTGATCTTGCACGGTTTCGTGGTATGATCGAGATTGAAGTATAAACAATGTAAACACAAACAAAATTAAATGGAGAATAGATCAATAATGTATATTGCGATCGTAGGTGTATAGATTACAAGTATTAGTGGTCCTATTTGAGTATTATAGGTTGCCGTACAAGCTAGAGTGCGGAATACATATAAAATGGCCTAAACTATCTTTTCGAGCGGCAGCTTCGAATGTAGTGCACCTGGGAAAGCGTGTCTTCTTCATTAATGTCTGCAGTATTTATAGCTGAGGGAAATGAGCTTCCTGGACTGTCCGTACGCACATATTACATGGTTCATAGGCCTGGGCCTATGGTTGGCCCAACAGTAATCATAGGTCATAAACTCTATTTATGAAATATTGGATTGGAATGTCAGTGACCCGAGCTTGATTTCACTTCTGAATGATCGGAGATTGACGACACTCGACCTTACTTGGGTTCCTAAGGTAGACTCCCAAAATACCCTCCATCAATACTCCTCCACTTCTCGAGCGCAAAGTGAAGCTTAAGCTTCGGAGAAGTATGTGTAACTTCGGGTTGAACGAGTTTTTATTATGATGTCTCGGATAAACCTCGTTAAAAACCTAATTCGGAAAAACCCATTAGGATAAAAACCGAATCAGGAAAAAAGAGTGCATATCGTGGAAACACCATAATGGCTATTGCGGGATACAAATTTTCTCGTCGATAAGGATCGTCAGGCTTTTCGAAACTGTCCCATCGCCTTATAACTCGTAATGCCGTGATCGACTTCATACTAATACACCGATCGTGCTTCTTCGATCGTATAGTAATAAATGAACACTCATGTCTAGACGTTGTTCCCTTCATGTGTTGGACTGCGGCCCACAAATCCATAGGGTATAGGGGCCTAACGCGCAATTAAAGGGAAAGTAGGTTTGAAATTACCCTGAGTGAGTTCAATCGTCGCGACTAGTCGAGGACCGGTTTGCAATTTACCATTTTGACATTATATATATATAAGCTGATCGTCGGAGGTTCATTTGCACAAGACTCTCAAAAAATCCTAGATCGGAGCGTATAGATCGATAAGAAAACCTTAATACTTCTCCGATCGTCCTGAGCATATAATGTCTAGTTCCATAGATCCCAAAGGCAAAACCAAGGTAGTGGAAGAACAAGACGGTTGTCCCGATGAGATGCGGGTTGTGGATACTCGATCCTCTGAAGCTGAGATTTCAAGGGTCCCGAGCTTTAGTTCTGCATCTGATGAGGTGGGAGAGGAGTCCAACTCGGGTTCGGAGAGCGGTGAAAGTGATACCTCGAGCGAGGTCACCGACGAAGAGGCTGCGGAGGACGATGATCTTCCCTTAGGAAAGAATGAGCAAGCCAAGTACAGAATAGGTAAAAATGTTGTCGTTACAATTTTTGAGTGGACGGAACCTTCAACCAGTGTACGGCTTAATAAAACCGAGCAGAAGGTCGACCAAATCGTTTGCCGTTATACTGAAGAGAATCGAGAATACTTGGAAACCAATTTCAGTAAGTACTTAGGTGACGTATTTTTTATCGTTGTTCCGACTCCTGAGCAGCGTGTCACCGATCCTCCTACGGGGTGCCAAGCTTTTTACACTAGGCAATTCTTTTTCGGTTTACGCATTCCCTTTATTCCTTTAATTTGTAGCGTTTTAGAGGCTTTTCATCTCGCTCCATCCCAAATTCTTTCGAATTCGATCGGGTATATCATCGCCTTCAGCGCACTGATGAAGGCCAAAGGGAAGAAAGCAGCTTTTCAAAACTTCTGGCGGGTTTTCCAAGTGAGTTCCTCGACATCTTCGAACGCTGGGTATGTATATTTCTCGCAGAGGTCGAATCGATCAATACTGTCGAGCAATGTCTCGAGCAACCTAAATGGTTGGAAAAAGGAGTTCTTTTTTGTCCGAGGCCCCGATACTCCACCTTCTGCAGAGACTCCAGAACCAACCCCTTATGAATGGCCCGGAGAGAGGTCTTGGATTTACGGTAGGCGGAAATTCACTGGACGAATGAATCACGAGCTCCCGGATGAATTTTTGCAGACCCTCCATTCTGATCTTTATCAAACCGCTTTATTGACCCAAGAGAGGGTCTTGAGAATGGCAGGGCTCAGCAGATGTTCTTACCCTGCCCCCGCTATCAACTTCGGTGAATCTTCGACCGCACCATCGGACGACCCAACTAATCAAGTTGCTAGAACTGATGAGGAGGATGCCGCTGTAATTGCTCCTCCCACCTTAGGTATACTATTTCTTTTTCTCTAATTTAATTGATTTTCCTTGGCTCGAAATTAAACCCATTCTCGATTTTATAGCTGAGATTGTTGAGAAGTTTCGAACCTCCGTAGCCGGTTCGATCGTTGCTTCATTTTCTACAGAGTCCCAAGGCCAACCTCGCAAGCAGAATAAATCAAGGGCTACTTTGATGATTAGAGGAACCATTCCCAGAACTGACACTTCTGAAGTTCCGAACATAGCTACAGGTTTTCCTCAGATTGCTGCCGAGGGAACTTCACAATCTCGAGCTTCTGGTCCTCTGCAATCAGTATTCTCAATTGGTACGTCTGATCCGAATGCGGCGGGCTATAGCTATTATACGTTAAAGGGGATCCAATCCCAAGAGATAATTGAAGCTTGAATGGCCCGGAAAAGGAATAGCGAAGATCCCGAGCCCTCAAGAAGAGTAAGGCCATTTGGTCGGAGTCCCGGCCTGATTCAATGTCGACCAGGTCGCACAGAACCAGATTTGGTAGATTTTATAGAAGATCATCTTCGCGGACCGAGGGCCGCTGGGTTTCCGGAGGACGGGACCATCGAGTCTGACCTTGTCCCTAATGTTGAACATATGGTGGATAAATCTTTCCGAATTCTGATGGTCGGAAGGTTTAAGGATGATAATACCGAGCTTTTCCAGAAAGACGATTTTCGGATCATGGGCGATTACGCTTATGCACATCAGAGGGTACAGGTTTTCTTCTAATGTATTAACTTTTTTCGAAATCTCGCCTTATTAGTGATGTCCTTTTGCAGGCTGGAGATTTATTTACTCATCAATCTCATCGATTAGCCATTTTAGAAGAAGAGTCTCGACAAACTCATAATGCTCTCCACAACATTCTGAAAGAGGGAGCTGTTACAGCCGGTCAATTGAGGGAGACTAGTGCCAAGCTTTCTGAGGTTGAGAAGGAGCTCGTGGAGGTTAGGAAAGAGCTCGAAGGAAAGAGGGCCCTCGAGGAAGAGATAGCAAAATTAAAGTCGGATCTTGAGCAGGCTAAGGCATCGTCCGATCAGGCATATGTTCGAGGTCGAGAAGAAGGCAAGCTTCCAGCTATAAGGGAGTTCTTAGAGTCCCCCTTTCTTGATGCCTTGGTTCGGTCGCGATCGGGCCCAATTAATCAAGCCTTTTTTTATAAAGGAGTTCAGCAGCTCATCGTGGCCGGAAGGGTTCAAGGCGTCCTCGATGAATATCTTCCTTATATGGACCCTTATAAAAACATTCTTGGGGAAGATTACAAGGCTTCCTAAATTGAGGGTCTAGAAGGTCATGAGTATGCTCCGTTCCTTGCTAAATTCGGGGTTCCTATGCCTAATCCTGATATGCTCGAAGCCGAGAGTTCGGGGGAAGAGGATGAGGATGTGGATATCGATGGTGAATCCGATGATCGGGGAGGAGAAAACATCAATTCCCCTAGGAAAAATAACTCCAGTTATGATGATCAAAGTAGCGGCGAAGGGGACGATAGCTCGAGTAGCACTGCTGATGACAGTTCAGAAGGTGATTCCGAGGAAGAGGGCGAAAAGGCGGAGGAGGGTCGCGATTCTAGTGCCGAAGAATCCGATCACTGATGAATATTATGTAATAGGACTTTATTGACTCTTATTTTGTAGTTTCTAGATCCATGTATTTCTCGCTTTCTCAACTGTACGTACATTTTTATCCTTGCACTCCTTAAATCAAATTGTTACCTTATATCGAATATTTCCTGTGGGTGACGACCATTTTATTATTGTGCTAACAGGATGCCTTCTTTGCTATAAATACTAGGGCCATCTTGCTTCATTTCATCATAATATCCAATACTGGGATCGGAGCTCCCTCAATTATATAAATTCGAACTTCTGACTTTTTCTTTTGAATTTTTCATGGATCAAATCTTGGGTAACCCCCTCGACCCCATATTGCTATTAGATGGTGTTACAAATAAGACTCGAGCAAAAGGCCGAAAAACGAATAAAGGGAATAGAAACTCCAAGTCTTTGAAAAAGGAGAGGTGGGCGGAAAAACAAGCTCTGGTTAAATCCGCTACCTCTGGCAAGTTGAACTCTTCCGGTGGGGGTCCCAGTAAAAGGGCTAAATTGACCTCATTAGGTGAAGATATCGTTAGGCGCGAAGAATCTCTCATACCATTAGAACCGTCTACGGTCGAAAAACCTTTCTATCCAACTTCTGCCTCTTCAACTGAGGCCCTTTCTGTTGAGATCGGGAAATCTGCTCCGAACCTTCTTCGTGCTGATATCTCTATTTTTGAGACTGTCATGCTGAAAAGGAAAAATCCTTTGTACCTGTTTCAGTCGGGGTCGAATATTCTTGCTCGGGTTATTTTCTTAAACCTTTCTTTCCTCTCTCTCTCTCCCTCCTTTTTTTTTTTTTTTGAATCTATACATCACAGGCCAGTCAGGATTTTCTTGAGCTCAAGATGCTTGCAGAGCGTGGGATCGAACACCATGCTGCTATATCCCTCGAATTGGTAAAGAATAAGATCGAGCTTGGTCGCCTGCTTGAAGCCAATAGATCCCTTAAGGATAGGCTGGTTCTGGAGAAAGATAAGGCTGCCCGTAATCGAGGAGAGGAGATCTTGGAGAAGCTGAGCAAAGAGCTAGAGGAGCTCAGGGGTTTCTACGAACGGGAAAGGAAGGATTCCGGGCTTCGTGAGCAAAAAGCCTATGTTCGTGGGTATCATGATCGTAGCATTGAGCTTCGGAAGATTTTCTCCGAGCACAAAATTCTGTAGGTGTAATTTGATTTATTCTGTTGTAATGTAATCTTGACCGATAGTGTTTTTATTTTTCTGCCCTAGGCCTTTCGATATAGCTTGATTAATAAGTTGTTTTCAATATGCAACCAAATCTCTAATGGCATTGCTATGTGTTTTGATGTTCGAATACTTTGTTGATCGAGACGATTTTTGAATTTTCGAGCGTATAATGGGCTGTTTTAGCAATTTCCTTTCCTTCATGGTGGTTTTCATAATTTTTTCACCAAATACTACCTAATTACTCGGGAAACTGATCGGTCATTACATCTCATCCGTTGGATCACATTAAGCTGCTCCTATAAATGGGCTTTTTCCTATCTTCTTAAACGGATATTCTTCCCTTTAGTAGAGTTTTCTTCGACCATGTTGATCAGGAAATACCGTTTTGCATCCCAACACTTTGAAATTCGAGCTAGAACGTACTACGCGAGTCATAGAGTATTATTTTAATATCGATTAGGATATCTGCAGACGATGAAATATTCGCCCAATACGGTGCATTGCTGACCACCCACGACCCTAATAACTCCGTCGGCCATGTGAAGAGATGGAGGGGTCCGAGCGTGAAGTCTTCAAGGGTGTTAAGGGATAGGTCATTATCCTTCTGGCATGGTTCTCATAATGAGGGACCTATTACCACAATGCCCATCAAGGGTGTGGAAAGGTACGGACTTAACGAATGGAGTGGCGTTCGAATTGAGTTATTCGATCATAGGCATCGAATTAGCTCTTCAATTTTTCCCTTCTTATTATCAACCAACACCCAATATTCGCTATCCTTGTAAATTTTTTGAGTAAGGACATTACCGTCTGTTTGTGCTCGTACTGCCGATTGTAGTAGGATCGAAATGAGATAGGATCGAAGAAGGTTGTAGCATTGACGAATTTCGATGTAATAGGATCGAATAGTAGCTCTGTGTTGAATTTCGATGTAATAGGACCTAAAAAGTAGCTTTGTAACATTTCACTTATTCAGAAATTTCTGTGAATAATATTTCATGATACCCTTACTTTGTTTGATCTAACGTTATCTGTTCAATGGTTGCGCATGTGTTCCGGACATTGGGAAGTTGGAATGAACTCCCTACTGTAGCCAAACAGTTCCTTATTCATCGGGAATCCCAACGGTTGTTAAATCTTATCCGTTCATCTAACAAATTATCCGCCGTCGGATCCATCTCAACCCTTACTATAAAAGACGGTGTCATATTTTTTAGACTATCTCTCTCATCCTACTGGCTCTTTTATTTGTCCGATCATGATGATCAAGATCATTATTCAATCAACTCAACCTTTTGAGTTCAGACTTCGAACAGCCTTCGAGAGAAACTAAACTGCTTTGAGCTCGCTTAGAATATCGTCAGGCAAATATATTCTCCATCTGGAAGGCCAATAAGCCAAACCCAGAAAATCCATAAGTCACCGATCATCGCCCGGGGTTAGTCGATTAAGGAATGTATTTTGTTACGACTGACTACTCCGGGGTCCGGAAGACTGTTCAATCCGCAAAAGTGCTGGTGGAATATGAGCATTAAATTCTTCAAGGATGATCGGTAGCTTTTTCATTTCCTTGGTATGGGTCTCCGCTCGGGGGCCTGTTGCCACAATGCATTTAGGAAGACATACTGGGGGGGTACGTCGGAAGATAAAGTTACCCGATAAACCGTGTGTCCGCCCCTACGTCTTCAGAGGACCGCAAATAAAGTTAAAAGCCTGCAGGTCCAAAGGAGATTCCACGCTCGGAGCTGAGTTAGCTCGATCGATTGATAGGAGATGAAACCAAAAATTTCATAGGATTGTAGAATGCAATAGGATCAGAATGTAATATATTAGCTTGTATCGTACTCGAAATGTAATCTTCTTGCTCTTTCGAATTTTCAGATCTTTGTAATAGGATCACCATTGTACATATTATTTTTCTTGAAAAATGATTTTATAAAGTTTTTTGTCTTTTTCTTTGTTGGTCGATCGAATAACAGTTAGATGTACTTTCATCTTTGATAGCCAGATCGAACTTGGATACTTTAAATTGATACTCAGAACAATCAAACACCCCTTTTTGGGTGAGTAAATAACAAGTAATCCAATAAGTAATCAAATAATCTTCCTTTGGGAAATTTTTAGATACGAGCTTTTAACCGATTCTCAGCATAATCTAAATTTCTGAAGTTGACCGAATTCTTAAATTCGAGGAGTTTATCGAAGATATATCGTTGATAATAATACTTGTATTAATCATTCGGGTTTTTATCGTCGATCGAGTATGATGATTCGAGGGCGGATATTTTGATCCGATAACCGTTGTTCAAACAAATATATACTTTTGAATTGTTTATAATGCCCATCTCTTTGTAAGTGATGGACTGGTGCCGAATAGGCCGACCATAATTTTGCCAACCTGGCGTTCGAACGTGACTTTTCGATCATAGTAATGCCTTGAATTTTCCAAACCAGTAATGTATTTTGAATAGTACGTCCAAAAGGTAGAATTTTTAAAACAAACATTTTTTATTCCGGTGCTGGCCTTTGGATTGGTTAGTAAATAAGGACCAGTGAACCATCCTTATGCGTTTATAAGATTACATCTCCTCTCAACCAATCAGGACCCTATTCCTTGGGAAATGTAACAGCCAGTACATTTATTGCTTTAGATCATAACCGTCCGTGACACGTGATCTGGTCCGTCGGTTCTAACCCTTCGCCGTTATAAATAGTTCCAACTTTTTCCATCATATTATTCACTCATTATCAATGCCTCATCCGATCGCCATAGCTCGAGTTTTGAATTTTAGCAAAATGATCGGTAACCCTTCTGAAATAAAAGAGTTTGAAATTAGGACTAGGACCCTGTTTTTCGATCCTAATTCCTTTGGTGTAGCCTCTCTCGCTTAGAATATCGACAAGCAAAAGAAATTGCGCCTAGAATACCGGCAGGCAACCTACTCTCTTGGATTTAATTCATCTGAGATGGGTTATAATTTCGATTTTCTGGCGCTGTGTTCGGTCAGACAACGGGTCAACCTCAGAGGAATTCTTTAAATCTCGAGCACCGGCTTATTCGAGGACTTTCTTGAAGTATAGTTCCTTCGAGATTGCTTGGAGTAATTCCGCTGGGGTAACTTCCCGCTGTTCTGGATCGGGTCAGGGTGTGAATAATGATTGTGCATAACAATCATTATTTACAGATGAAGATCTACGATCAGTTAAAAGCCCTGGAGATAGGCTCCGACCCAGCTTTATCCCGCTCTGCAGAACGCTCGAGGATGTGCGACACGTGGCGAGTGATTGTCATGAAGAATCTTTGCTGAGTTCTGCATCTGGAGCCAACGCTTGTGGATCGAGCATGCTTAGTCTCGTTCGTAGGATTTGTAGTAGGTTAGGAACGATTGTACTATCCTTGTTTGAGCTCGAGTTTCACCATTGCACTCGAGAATTCCTTTGTAATTTATTCGAAGAATAATAATAAAACAAACTTTGTTTTCTACTCCATTTTCATTGTATGTTCTTGGGTGTTTTCGCGATTTCATCGGTCGAATATATATATAAGATGTGATAAAACTTGATTGATTGCAACTTTGTGTAGTTAACTTGAAGTTATCCGACCTTTTCTTCGGAAACATAGGTTCCTTCGGTAATTGAACGGTACTCCAGAATAGCTTGCAACTTCGAAGATTTGTATAATCTGTTACCATCGTACCAATAGATTTTGCTGGTATTTCATCGATCGCAGGCTCTACTCCGTTTGAAATAGCTGATATTCGGAAGAAGAGACTCCGATCACGAATAGGTTGCAACGTCAAATATTTGCATAATCTATTGTCATTACTCCAATAGATCGATCAATATTTTCCTTTAGAATAGCTATCGATTAAGTTGATTGGATTAACTTCGTATCGGTTGATAGAGAAAAAATATCTAAGAAAAATTTTCTTCTCTATCTATATATTTATCGTCCCTCGGCTTGAAATGCCTCAATTAGATAAATAATGGGAACCTTCGACGAATAACGAATCAACCAATTGGAAAATAAATCCAACAATTTTCAGGTCGATAAGGTATAGAAGAATGATTTTCCTGAGATCCTTTGATTCAACTGCTGATCTTTTCTTCTCGGAAGTTCACTCTACGGGTCTTAGCAACAGCTTTCACCCTTTTCATTTATTTCGATCTAAGGGGCATAGCAATGGCTTTCACCCTTAATCGTTTTGATCGGTCATAGCAACAACTTTAACCTGAGGGTCTTAGCAACAGCTTTCACCTTTTTTTATTTATTTCTGTTGGTCCCAAGTGGTCAGATGAGGTCTAGAGGGGGGGGGGGGTGAATAGACCTCTGAAAATTTTTGAACTTAAAAACTTTTCAGTGTTCTGTCAGCAGACTATGCTGATGAAGAACAGATGACTGTGCTGATCGTGAACAAATCTTGAACAGCAGAGTGACCACTCCTCTGACAGTTACTTAGCTGTTTAACAGCAAACTGGTTTTTCAAAGAGTATACTTGCAGCGGATTGTTTTAAAGTGTTTTTCACAAGTAGACTAAGTTCTTAAAAGATTTTATCCCCAGTTTTACAAACTCCTTTTAAAATCTTTTAGTTAATTCAAAGTGTTTAAATATGCAAACTTTAAATATGCAAGAAAACTTGAATGCAAGATAACACAAAGAATTTTTATAGTGGTTATATGGATAAAAATCCTTTAGTCCACTCTTCCAGATCACTCAGATTCTGGGTTATACTATAATCACAAAGATTACAATATTTCTCCACTTACACCTAGACAACAAATGAAAAGGCTATAAGCTCACAATAGGAATTCACAAAGAAAACCTATCCTCTGAAGTAGAATCACTCACAAAGACGGATTCTCACTTCGCACAACACTCAGCTATTACAAAATCACTCAGATAATGTTTTTCTGTTTTCTTCAACTTGGTTTCTGTCAACAGATGACTTCCACCAGACGAGTGAGCTGTTCGAGCTTTTGAGACTTAGAAAATTTCAGCTTCAAAATCGAAATCTCTGATTGTTGTTGTGTTGCTCTCTTTTCGAACTTTGCTCTATTTATACTCGGATTTGAATTTATGACCGTTGAAGCAAATCAAGTCTTCAAATCCATCCTTCAGCTCTTTTGAAACGGCTCCCTGCAGCACTCCGTACTGTGTACTGTACTTTTCTGTCCATCACATTTAATGCTGCATTAAATGCACTTTGCTGATACGAGGATATCTTCAATCATTTGCCATTTCTACCCTTCTCTTCCAGCATTTATTACACTTAAGTGCATTTATTACCGTTGGACTAATCTCTTGATCTCTTCTACTCTGCTGATCAAAACGACTTTGCTGATAGGTACTCTGCTGATCAAATACTGAACTAATCTGATTTGACTCGGCTGATGACCTACCCTTTTGTTCGCTGTTCCAGCATGAGATCACTAGTCTTCTGAGCTTTGAACTTTGAACTCTTCTGATGTCTTCTTTTACTTGTTCAAAATTCCTTCTAAGGGAACTAAGCTTTCCATACTTAGCTGATTATGATGTTTTGGAAATCATCAAAACCATCCCTTAATTTTTGACTTCTTTTATCTTCATCTTCATCCAACAATTTCCCCCTTTTTGATGATGACAAAACTTCAGCTAAGTACCTGTACCTAAACTAAAGTTTTGATCCTCAAAAATTTCTGAGATAGAAATAGTCTGTTGGATTAAAACTTGCAATTTTATAGATATTGAACTGATTACATATTACAAGTTTGTTCAGATGAAATGTAAAGAAAAATTACAAGGAGATTCATAGGTAAATAAACATGACTAATCTCCTAGCTTGTCTTCTTTATCTTCTTCAGCAGGTTTGGAAGTTCCAGCTTCCAATTTCTGCTTCAACAGCTCTAACTTCTTCTTTTTAGACTCAGGATCAAGCTGTTCTTCAGCTGAGTCCATAGCAGCAGCTATCTCCTTATCAGATTTAGCCTTTGCTTCAACTTCAGTTTCTTCAGTTTCTTCAGCTATCTCCTTATCATCTTCTTCTTTTTCTGTGATCTTCTCATCTGTTGATCTGCTTGAGCCTTCATTTGCTGCATCATTCCTATTATTATCACCAGCAGACTCTTCTAATACTTCTGTTTCTTCAGCATCATCTTTTTCAGAAGTTCCAACTCTTTTTTGTCCAAATATCCTCTCTTCCCCCTTTTTGTCATCATCAGCAGGGTTGATTTGATAATCTGGTAAGATTGGAGTAATCAGAAGTGAATCACAGAGAAGCTTGATGTTCTCTTCCATTGCAGTTATTTGAGCTTGTTGTTTGAGTTGATTGGCCTTAACAGTTTTGACTTCCTTGAGCAAGTCTTCTCCTTGATCACCTAATTGAATTTGAGTTCCCACAATCCAATTTGATGAAGCAGTGAAGTCTTTCATCATATTTCCCATGACTTCATCTTCTGCTCGGAGGGCCGTTTCAACTGTTTGTTCAATCTGTTTCCAACCTTCAGTAGTACTCTGAGTCCGTCTTCTAAGTATATCCATATCTTGACAGATGGATTTAACATTCTGAGCAGTGTCTTCTATCAGATCGGTTGGGACAGCAGCAGCTTTCTGAATTGGTTGTTTGACAGCAGCTAACACTTCTGCAGCTAATTCTTCCTCCATATCCTTCAAAGATTTGATGATCAGTTGTTGGATGGAGTCCAACAGATTTGTCTGAGCACCATGAGAAGTTGAAGGCACATCTGATGTAGCAGGAAGTGTTTCTTTGATAAGTTGCTCTGTTGATTGAGTTATTAATGCAAGGGACTGATCTGCTGGACTACCAGCATGGCTTGGAGTGCTTTCCTTCTCCTTAGCTTGATCATCTCCTTCAGCAGCAACTTCTTTGTCCTTGATCTGATCTGCTGGAATATCTTCTTCTTTCTTTGAATCATCAGCAGCATCAGACTTATCACCCTGTGCTTTGTTCTGATCAGATGGGTCTGATGTACCCTCTTTTTGCTCTGGTTGATCAGAAGTCTCTGCTTTTTCTTTATCAGCAGGGGATATAATCTTCTTGGTCTTCATCAATCCTTCATTGTCCACAGCTGACCTGTTGGAAATCCAAGTAAAATTATCAAGAGGAATAAAAGTGGATGAAGGTTCCTCAGGCAGCTCCTCATAAGGTTTGATATTTGGTCCATAGACAATGTGTTTGATGTTTGGAAGAGGGACCAATGAGCTTTGTTGTCCCCTTAACTTCCTTGATTTCTTTGCCCAAAGCTCCATTGCTTGAGCAATAGCCAACTTTATGGATCTTTCCTTGAGGTCTTCTGATTCATCATAATCCTCAGGAACAGATTCAAAGATCTTCTTTGCTTCGGCCTTCACTGTGTGACTTATCATTTGCCTCAACCTGTCCAGAAAGAATTCTGAATCAAGTGCTTGAATTAAAGATCCAGTTTCTAGCCACTTCAGTACCCAGGCTTCTGCAGCATTGAAGCCTTTCCATTCAGCCATTTCAGCAGGGCTCTTGGTCAGTCTGAATTCTCTCCATCTATTGTATTTGATCTTTTCAGTATGGAAGAGTGTCAGACGGTTGATCCTTTCATTTTCAGCATCTAGCCTCTTGAGAAATTCTTCAAAGATAGCAGGGTCATCCCTGACAATCTCTAAGGCTAATCTGATTTCTTCTCTTCTCTTTGGCTTTAACTTTGGTGCAGGCATAGCTGGTATTGGTTTGTTTGGATCCCTCTGTTCACCAATACTTAGCCCACCAGTATGCTGATTTCCATGAGCATCCTTGATGCTTGCTTCAATAACAGCAGCCAATTCTGCTGCCTCAACAGCATCTCTCTGCTCTTGAGTCATCTTGCTGGCCTCTTCTTCCAGCCTTTTTAACTCTAGGCTTTTCAGCCTATCTTCTTCTGCCTTTTCTGCAGCTATCCTTTGCTTTTCAGCATCGTCTTGTCTTTTCTTTTCTGCAGCAGTCAGGTAAGTTGCAATTTTCCCAGTCCTTTTTCTCCTTGATTCAGGACTTTCAACTACTTGTATTGGAGTTGCAGCAACAGGGTTTGGATGCAGAAGGAGTGTCTCTCCTTCACCTGTTGTGGCAGTCTGCTGATCTTCTCCAGCTTCAGCAGATACTACAGCAGAAGAGTCTGTAGTAGGAACTCCAATTATGGAAACAACTTCTTCAGTAGATTTATCAACAAGTTCTTTAATAACTAATGGCCTCTCAGCTGATGTTGTTGTTTCTCTAACAGTTGCAACAGACTCTTCAGAGAAGGTGATATTTCTCTTAGCCTTTGACTTTTTAATCCTTTTGGCAGGGGGGTTGGCAGTAGGAGGTCCCCTTGCCTCACTTCTTTTTCTCAACCTTTTTAAC
Source organism: Penstemon barbatus (assembly GCA_003313485.2). NCBI lineage: Eukaryota > Viridiplantae > Streptophyta > Magnoliopsida > Lamiales > Plantaginaceae > Penstemon > Penstemon barbatus. Next base: position 52,669,548 of record CM064877.1, on the reverse strand, counting down.
CTCTGAAGAGGAATTTCTTCCTCAGATTCTGTTCTTTCAGGAGAAGAACCAGTCTCCATCTGTTCAATCTCCTTTGTAAAGTCTTCAATCTCTTTTTCTGAAATTTCATCCTCAGGAAGTGCTGAAACAGTCTCAACCGCAGACTGTGCTGTTGGTTCAGCAGGTTGACTAGTCTGACCTTCCTTCTTGCTTTTCTTAGAAGGGGTCTTCTTGGATTTTCCAGTGGCCTTTCTTTTTGGTTGAGCCACCAGTTGTTTTACTGGTTCATACAGTTTAAACTCCTTGCTTGCATGAGTAATCTTTCCACCACCCATAGGGCATTGCAAGGATGCAAACAGATTACTGAGTAAGATGGCATGAGAGAGCCTTTTATTACTCAGCAGCTCATAGACGTGAGCAGCCCAGTTAACTTTCAGACCATAGTATATGCAAGCCATGGTGTAGTACCTTCTTCTGGGTAACCCATCTAGTGAGCTTGTGTAGCATTCCAGTACCTGTGCAATGATGTCTGCGAACCTTTGATACTCATCCTTTAACTGAGTTTTCATTAGGGTTCCAGTCATCTTTTCTCCCTTCTTCGCACAAATTTCCCAAAAATCATCCTCCTTTTCTGACCCTAAGCTGGTCACATCTCCTCCCTTATCTGCTAACTTATAAATTTCACAAAGAACAGCAGCAGAGACAGCAATTTTCTTACCACCGATGACAGCAGTCATCACAGTTTCATCATCGTTGAATTTTCTGGTCGTATAGAAGTGATAAACGTCTTCTAAGTAGACCCTTTCTTCATGAGCTTCCAGGACTGGAACAAGTGATGCCTCTTGGATTTTCTTCAGAAGAGAGCGCATCAGATCAGTACCCGAAAAGTGGAATTTGCTGTAGTTTAGGTATCTTCCATCAATAATCTTATCCATCTCTGAGATTAGTGAGTAGGAATCTGCAAAAACAGTATACTTTCGAAGCAGGAGAGTTTGAGAGTTAGAGAGTTTGAGAGTATTTGAGTGCGTAAGACGACTGTATTGTTTTAGATCGGACTTTATACGTTTCTACCATTTGGGTTATCGTGATTAATCTGAAACGTTGATCTAATCTGACAATTTATTAATCGTGTGGATGGGAGTTGCGGATTTCAATTTTATTATTTTAATGTCAGATGGGAGGGAAACTCTATCGACACTAATCTGTTACTTATAAAAGCGCGTTTCTTAAGATACGATTTATGACCATGCTTATATAAGATATCAGATGAGTAGAGTTTAACTTATCTGACAGACGAGTGATCTGTTATCTGATATTACTAGAGAATGCCAATAGCTAGTAATCTTCCTCTGCTGTTTGTCAATCCAGCAAGATAAAATAATCTTCAGTCTTCAAGAATTAAGAACAGATCTTCAGATAATATAACTTCCACTAACTGACATTAACAGATTTCATCTTTAGAACAGAAGTACCGCTAGTCTTACACGTTCCCCCTGTCTTTAAGAATCCATAAGCTAACTAGTCTGTTGAAAGTTAATCCTTGAATAGAATAACGGATAACTAAGCTGTTGAACTTCAGTCTTCTGATGAGTTCCCCCTCAGCTTATGCATCCAAATTAAGTAGTCCTAACTCAGCTCTTAGAGTTGAGAACCTTGCTTCACTTAGAGGTTTAGTGAAGATGTCAGCAATCTGATTGTCAGTATGAACATACTCTATCATAACATTGCCTTTTTCCACATGATCTCTAATGAAGTGATGCTTGATCTCTATATGTTTTGTCCTTGAATGACTTGTAGTATTCTGAGTAAGTGATATTGCACTTGTATTGTCACAGTAGATTGGAATTCCACTGATTTTGATATTGTAGTCTTCTAGTTGATGCTTCAACCAAAGTATCTGTGCACAGCAAGCTCCAGCAGCTATATATTCAGCTTCAGCAGTAGATATAGAAACTGAAGTTTGTTTCTTACTCATCCATGAGATCAGACGACTACCTAAGAACTGACAAGCACCTGTTGTGCTTTTTCTGTCAATCTTGCAGCCAGCAAGGTCTGAATCTGAATAACCAATAAGCTCAAATCCAGATTCTCTAGGATACCATAATCCCAATTCTTGAGTGCCTTTAACATATTTCAGTATCCTCTTGGCAGCTAAGAGATGAGATTCCTTGGGGTTTGATTGAAATCTTGCACAGACTTCAACTGAGTACATTATGTCAGGTCTGCTTGCTGTTAGATATAACAGTGACCCTATAATGCCTCTATATTTGGTTATGTCCACTGATTTGCCATCTTCATCTTTATCCAAACGAAGACTTGTAGACATAGGAATAGTAGCAGTAGAGCTAGTTTCCATACCAAACTTCTTGAACAGATCTCTTGTGTATTTTGCTTGATTTATAAAGATTCCATCAAGCAGCTGTTTGACTTGTAAACCAAGAAAATAATTAAGTTCACCCATCAGGCTCATTTCAAACTTATTCTGCATCAGCTTGGAGAACTTATCACACATCTGTTGGTTAGTTGAACCAAAAATAATATCGTCCACATATATTTGCACAATTAATATATGATTCTCCCATTCAATTGTGAACAAGGTTTTGTCTACCTTACCTTTATGAAATCCTTTAATTAAAAGAAAATCAGATAGGGTATCATACCATGCTCTTGGAGCCTGTTTCAGTCCATAGAGGGCTTTCTTCAGACGATATACTTTGTCCTCTTCTTGATAGACTTCAAATCCAGGAGGTTGTTCAACATATACCTCTTCTTGCAGTTCTCCATTGAGAAAAGCAGACTTCACATCCATCTGATAGACAGTGAAGTTCTTGTAAGCAGCATAGGCAAGAAACAGTCTGATTGCTTCAAGTCTTGCTACTGGTGCAAAAGTTTCATCAAAGTCAATTCCTTCTTCTTGACAATAACCCTTGGCCACTAGTCTTGCTTTGTTTCTGGTAACAATACCATCTTCATTCATCTTATTTCTGAAAACCCACTTAGTGCCAATTACCCTTTGATGACTTGGTCTTGGAACTAAGTACCAGACTTCATTCCTTTCAAATTGATTCAACTCTTCTTGCATGGCTTCTATCCAGAAGGAATCATTTAGAGCTTCTTCAATTTGCTTAGGCTCTATTTGAGATAGGAAAGTGACAAACATAGCATCTTGTGCAGCAGCTCTTCTTGTTTTCACTCTATCTAATGGATCACCAATCACCAACTCTGGTGGATGGTTTCTGAGCCATCTGAGATCAGGTTGCAGGTCTGAATGTTGTCCTCTGTTTTGATCTTGCAACACTACTGTTGGAGTTGCAGTAGTAGTCTGTTGAACATTTGCAGTCTGTTGAACAGTCTCTGGTCTGTCAGCTGTTTGCAACTCGTCTGTTAGACAATCATCACTGTGATTTTGAACAGCACTTGAGTTATCAGCTGAATTAAGATTAGGTAGTATGATGGGAACATATTCTTCTTTTCTTCCAATGTCTAACTTCTGTAGATCAGTAGAAAGATCTTGATTAATACTTTGATTCTTTTCAGAAGATTGACTCGGCTCATCAAATACTACATGGATAGATTCTTCTATTAGTAATGTTCTTTTATTAAAAACTCTATAGGCTTTACTAACAGATGAGTATCCTACAAAGACAGCTTCATCAGCCTTTTCTGCAAATGCAGTAAGGTGATTTTTCCCATTATTCAATACAAAACATTTACAACCAAAAATCTTAAAGTAATGAATGTTTGGTTTCCTGTTGTTCCAAACTTCATATGGAGTCTTGTTCTGATTTTTGTTGATCATACATCTGTTCTGGGTAAAGCATGCTGTATTTGTTGCTTCTGCCCAAAATCTTTGAGGCAGTTTAGCTTCAGCTATCATGGTTCTGACAGCTTCCTTTAGTGTTCTGTTTCTCCTTTCAGCAACACCATTCTGTTGAGGGGTTCTGGCAGCAGAGTACTCATGATGTATTCCTTTGATATTACAATACTCTTCAACAGTAGAGTTTGTAAACTCTGTCCCTCTATCTGATCTGATCTTTAATATTTTGATACTCTTCTCATTCTGCATCAGTTCCATCAGATTTGTAAGATGTTCCTTGGTTTCACTTTTCTTCTTCATGAAAATCACCCAAGTATATCTTGAATAATCATCCACAACAGCTAGGCAGTATTTCTTTCCACCATTGCTGACTGGATCAATGGGTCCAAATAAGTCCATATGTAGCAGCTCCAAGATCCTTTCAGAAGATTGGTGCTTCTTGCTTTTGAAAGATGACTTGATTTGTTTACCCTTCTGACAGGCGTCACAGAGCTTGTCTTTGCTCATGACTGCTTTTGGAATCCCTTCTACCAAATCATTCTTGATTAATCTGTTGATGGTCTTGAAGTTTAAATGATTCATCCTTTTGTGCCACAGCCAACTAACTTCACTTGGTGCAGATGCAACCAAACAAACACTTGAATTCTTGTCAGCAGAATCCCAGTCGACTATGTAGACATTTCCTTGTCGTCTTCCAGATAAAATTACCTTCTTTGTACCAATCTGTTCAACAAAGCACTTATCTGTTGAGAAGATGACTGAATATCCTTTGTCACAAAATTGACTTATGCTCAGCAGATTATATTTGAGGCCTTTGACATATGAGACGTCAGATATCTCTATGTTTCCTCTGATTAACCTTCCTTTATCTTTAATCTTGCCTTCTTTGCTGTCCCCAAAAGTAACCTTTGGACCATCCACAGCAATTGCATCAGTCAGCTCATGTATGTTTCCACACATGTGTCTTGAACATCCACTGTCCAAGTACCATATCTTCTCTACTTTACTCCTACTCCTAATCCTAACCTACAAAACAAAAATAAAATTGTTTTAGGTACCCTTATTGAGAGGGTCCTGAAGGATTAGTTCCACCTTTGACAACCCAAGATGTTGAACTCTTAGGCTTCTTAGGTTTCTGAGTTTTGACAGGAGCATGAACAGTTTCATTTTTATCATAATTAGCAGATAAGTCATGTTGATGATCAGTATGATAAGAATAGTGTTCGTAAGCAGGGTAAGGTGCATGATAAGCAGGATATGCATGCATTGGATGAGCAGGATAAGGTGCATAGTAACTAGGAAATTGAGGTGCATGATACATAGGATGATATGCAGCAGGTTGCACATAATATGACTCATTTCCATACCAAGCATTTTGATTTTTCTTGTTCTTATGCTTCTTTGGTTTACTTACAGCTTGCTCATTAACAGACGACTTAGTTTTCTCACTAGTCTGATTAGTCTTAACCTTGTCAGAAGAATTCCTAGGACTCTTCTGTTTGGGTTTACTAGTCTGTTTTCCTACACTAGGCTCTTTGCTCTTTTTAGCCTTAGGAGATTTCTTCTCCTTTACCACTTTCTCAGATGAGGTAGGTTTAGAAGTTTGAACATACAGAATGACCTTACTATTGTCAGCAGAAATGAATTTTTCAGTATGATTCAATTCTATTTTATCCTTTTCTAAAGGTGTCTCCTGTTTACTAGATGTAGGCATGGATGCAACAGTTGACTTGTCATGAGACTAGATAATTTTCTCAAGTTCCATGATTTTTCCTTTATAGACCTCACATTCAGCTTTCAGAGATTCATGCTCTTGCTCAAGCTGTTTATACTCGACTGATTCTTTAGGCATTTCAGTTTTAAGTTTCAGTGAGTTATTTTGCTCTTTTAGCAAGCTCATCTCTTCCTTAAGCTTAACAAATTCTCCAGCAATAGTGGTATTATTTAACATCATTTGCTCTAGAGAATCAAATAGTTCATTATTTTGAGGAGTTACCTCATCCTCAGAGTCATCAGAGTCCTTTGCCATCAGGCACAGGAGAGCAGGTTTTTCTTCATCAGAAGATTCTTCGTCAGATGAGTCTGAATCTGAATCAGATGAGTAGACAGCAGTCAGCTTTTCTGCTTCAGCCATCATTGCTTTTCCTCTCTGATGCTTTCTTTCTTTTCTCACTTTCTTCTCCTCTTCAATGTATTTTTCTGCTTTTGGATAAGGACAGTCTCTGATGAAATGTCCCAATTTCCTGCAGTTATAACACATTAGTTTTGCTTTATAATCATCTTTCTCTTGAGAAGAAGAGTTAGGTTTAGAAGTAGAAGTAGCATGATTGTATTTGTTTTTCATTTTTCTCTTATAGAACTTCTTGAAGTTGTTCATCAATAGTGCTACATCTCCAGCAGTGTACTCCTTCTTGTTGAGTAATGATGCTTCATCAGATGAGTCCACATCTTGACTTCTTTGTGCTGGTCTCCTGGTGTTTTCAGCAGCAACAAGTGCAGCTGTGGGTCCTGAAGTTGAGGTTTCTTCAATACCCATCCTAGGCAGTTTATACTCATAAGCCTTGAGTACAGAAAACAGCTCCGTAAGAGAGATCTTCCCCAGATCCCTTGATTCTTCCATAGCTGTCACCTTCATGTTGAACTTAGGAGGTAAGGCCTTCAGTACTCTGATGGTTATCTCCTTGTCTGTGAAGGTTTTTCCAAGCTTCAATACTTCATTTAATATTCTTGTAAACCTTGTATCCATCTGATCAATGGTTTCAGAGGATTTCATCTTGAAGTTATCCAGCTTTTCTAGAGCAACACTTAGCTGATGCTCTTTTATGGCGTCGTTCCCTTCGCTCATATCTCTGACCTTGTCCCACATCTCTTTTGCAGATTTGCAATGTTTGATCTTGTCAAACCGATCATTGTCCAGGGCTTTAGTCATGATAAATCTTCCAATCTTGTCCAGGTTGAACAGCTTGATTTCTTCAGCTGTCATTTCATTCAGATCTTTCTCCACCACGGTATCAACTTCATTGATCTTTATCGTCTTGGTGGATTTGAATGGACCTTTTGTAATGCAAGTGAACATGATGTCATTGTAGGCAGCGAGGAAAATCTCCATCCTGATTTTCCAGTCTTCGAAGGACATACCAGCAATGTGGGGAACATGGTTTATGCATTCCATTTTCAAAAAGTTTTGATTTTTCAAAAAGATGCTCTTTTGAAAAAATTTTCAAAAACCTTTGAAAAACACTTGGATCAAGCTCGTTGATCAGGCAGTTGATTCAAATGAACCACCTGCTCTGATACCACTTGTTGGTCCCAAGTGGTCAGATGAGGTCTAGAGGGGGGGGGGGGGGTGAATAGACCTCTGAAAATTTTTGAACTTAAAAACTTTTCAGTGTTCTGTCAGCAGACTAAGCTGATGAAGAACAGATGACTGTGCTGATCGTGAACAAATCTTGAACAGCAGAGTGACCACTCCTCTGACAGTTACTTAGCTGTTTAACAGCAAACTGGTTTTTCAAAGAGTATACTTGCAGCGGATTGTTTTAAAGTGTTTTTCACAAGTAGACTAAGTTCTTAAAAGATTTTATCCCCAGTTTTACAAACTCCTTTTAAAATCTTTTAGTTAATTCAAAGTGTTTAAATATGCAAACTTTAAATATGCAAGAAAACTTGAATGCAAGATAACACAAAGAATTTTTATAGTGGTTATATGGATAAAAATCCTTTAGTCCACTCTTCCAGATCACTCAGATTCTGGGTTATACTATAATCACAAAGATTACAATATTTCTCCACTTACACCTAGACAACAAATGAAAAGGCTATAAGCTCACAATAGGAATTCACAAAGAAAACCTATCCTCTGAAGTAGAATCACTCACAAAGACGGATTCTCACTTCGCACAACACTCAGCTATTACAAAATCACTCAGATAATGTTTTTCTGTTTTCTTCAACTTGGTTTCTGTCAACAGATGACTTCCACCAGACGAGTGAGCTGTTCGAGCTTTTGAGACTTAGAAAATTTCAGCTTCAAAATCGAAATCTCTGATTGTTGTTGTGTTGCTCTCTTTTCGAACTTTGCTCTATTTATACTCGGATTTGAATTTATGACCGTTGAAGCAAATCAAGTCTTCAAATCCATCCTTCAGCTCTTTTGAAACGGCTCCCTGCAGCACTCCGTACTGTGTACAATACTTTTCTGTCCATCACATTTAATGCTGCATTAAATGCACTTTGCTGATACGAGGATATCTTCAATCATTTGCCATTACTACCCTTCTCTTCCAGCATTTATTACACTTAAGTGCATTTATTACCGTTGGACTAATCTCTTGATCTCTTCTACTCTGCTGATCAAAACGACTCTGCTGATAGGTACTCTGCTGATCAAATACTGAACTAATCTGATTTGACTCGGCTGATGACCTACCCTTCTGTTCGCTGTTCCAGCATGAGATCACTAGTCTTCTGAACTTTGAACTTTGAACTCTTCTGATGTCTTCTTTTACTTGTTCAAAATTCCTTCTAAGGGAACTAAGCTTTCCATACTTAGCTGATTATGATGTTTTGGAAATCATCAAAACCTTCCCTTAATTTCTGACTTCTTTTATCTTCATCTTCATCCAACAATTTCGATCTAAGGGGCATAGCAACGGCTTTCACCCTTAGTCGTTTTGATTGGTCATAGCAACAACTTTCACCTGAGGGTCTTAGCAACAGCTTTCACCCTTTTCATTTAATTCGATCTAAGGGGCATAACAATGGCTTTCACCCTTAGTCGTTTTGATCGGTCATAGCTACAGCTTTCACCTGAGGGTCTTAGCAACATCTTTCACCATTTTCATTTATTTCGATCTAAGGGGCATATCAACGACTTTCACCCTTAGTCGTTTTGATCGGTCATAGCAACAGCTTTCACCTGAGGGTCTTAGCAACATCTTTCACCCTTTTCATTTATTTCTATCTAAGGGGCATAGCAACGGCTTTCACCCTTAGTCGTTTTGATTGGTCATTGCAAGAGCTTTCACCTGAGGGTCTTAGCAACAACTTTCACCCTTTTCATTTATTTCGATCTAAGGGGCATAGCAACGGTTTCACCCTTAGTCGTTTTGAATAATACACACAGAGATTGGCCATAATAACTTCTCGAATATGATGAATTGATAATATCTCTGGCGAATAAGACTTTCATTGGATAGATAATCCTCTACGACATAAGATAAACGTAGATAGATCGAGATAGTAAGATAGTAGATATGCTAGAAATTGGAGAATAGTCTTCACTGTCCATAATAACGCATTTCCGAACCATGTTCCTTGTTAAATTGAGTCTAAGAGAACATAAAATAGAGTTTGGTGGCAGTTTTTCAGGCCGATCAAGTACAATTTCCCCGAAGGCGATGATTACAATTCTACAGTAGGGATCCCCCGGAATAATCACATAAATTCATTATAATGATGAGACTATTGATATCTTTCCCGATGTCGGTAGTTCCGTTATACGGCGGTAATCTAGTTGGAGTATCGTACGATGCTATTTTCGACCTCAGATCAGCGAGGGCCGTGTGGGTCCGAGCGTTGTCCTGGTGAAGGATCTGCGGAACTTCTAGTTGTTGAGCCGCTCTGAATAGATTATCGGGCTCATTTTTAACTGAATTCTGAGCCCCCGCCGCATGGGAAGGTTCTCCTCGAACATATGTATTCCTCCTCGTAGTAGGCATTTTTCGATCTAACACCCAAATAAGGCCCCTCGGTGGGCGCCAATTGATCTTGCACGGTTTCGTGGTATGATCGAGATTGAAGTATAAACAATGTAAACACAAACAGAATTAAATGGAGAATAGATCAATAATGTATATTGCGATCGTAGGTGTATAGATTACAAGTATTGGTGGTCCTATTTGGGCATTACATGATGCCGTACAAGCTAGAGTGCGAAATACATATAAAATGGCCTAAACTATCTTTTCGAGTGGCAGCTTCGAATGTAGTGCACCTGGGAAAGCGTGTCTTCTTCATTAATGTCTGCAGTATTTATAGCTGAGGGAAATGAGCTTCCTGGACTGTCCGTACGCACATATTACATGGTTCCTAGGCCTGGGCCTATGGTCGGCCCAACAGTAATCATAGGTCATAAACTCTATTTATGAAAGATTGGATCGGAATGTCAGTGACCCGAGCTTGATTTCACTTCTGAATGATCGGAGATTGATGACACTCGACCTTACTTGGGTTCCTAAGGTAGACTCCCAAAATACCCTCCATCAATACCTAATATTTATTAAATCTAAAAATGAAAATAAACATAGACACCCCCTGACTTTTACCCTAATTACAAGAAATTACCCTACTGTTTGAAATATTACAAAAACACCCCCTCAACCAAAAATTGTATTACAAGGACACCCCCTTGTTACACAAAAAATATTACCAATTTGGTCCCTAAAATCATTACAAATACACCCCTCGAGGTGGTGTTTTTGTAATATTTCAAACAGTAGGGTAATTTCTTGTAATTAGGGTAAAAGTCAGGGGGTGTCTATGTAAATTTCCCATCTAAAAAAACTCTAACAAACAACATTATCAAAACATAGAATTTTGAGAACCTCAATATATTTTTAAAACCACTTTCAGCAAAAGCGTAACAAACAAGTCATACGAATTTGAACCACCTTTATTTGATCCCATGTAAGTCGAGTTCGAGTAATTTGATATTTATACTCCGTTTATTCCAAAATCTTCAATTTATTTGCTACAATATGGAATAAAACCTATTAAATTTATAAATAGATTATTAAGTTAATTTTCTTGTAACTGTAAGGTTTTAATAATCTTATATCTTGAATTCTTAGTTCTATTTAATATTATGAAATTATGCCGAAAATAAATTACTAGATTATTTGTTATAACAATTTAAAATTGAATTTAGTTGACTGCTTGACTATAGGAAGAGATAAAAAAGCTCGACGATAGGAAGAGACAAAAAATTAAGGAAAAATACTTTTAATGTCAAATTTTTGTTCAGATTATAGACTTGATGCCAAGCTTTCTGAAAAAATACATTTGATACAATGATTTAGGTCTTCTTGGTACATTAAATTTGGTCGTTAATTTTTAAATAATTCATCACATGTGCAACACATATCCGTTAAATGGCACTAGTTTTGCACGTGCAAGGGGTAAAATTCATGTTTGATACCAGATTTTTATCTACTATACACTTTTGATACCAAACCTTCAAAAAAACCACATTTAATAATAAAACTGAAGACCGTTTGACACATTTACTTTGACCATTTTGGACGGGAAAGACCATGTGGCTGTGAAGTCACCAAAATTGCAACTTTTTGCATGTGATGTGCTCAGACATGGAATATTTGAACATAATCTTAATTTTAGCATAACTCCATCGTTACATGGTCAAATTTCGTGTTCTTTTTATGGCTGGAAACCCTTGAGGAGAGATCTTTAATGGAACAAGTTTCAGTTCATGAAATCCAATAGACAAGTCCCAGGAAATTTAAAAAAGTTTCGGTTTTATCTTAATTAATGAAATTGGAAAAAGACTGAAACATTGTTAATGTTCTAGGAATTATCTATTGTGTTTCATGAACTGAAACTTGTACCATTAGAAAGCTCTCGCTATGAGCATTCCAGCAAAATAAAGATCACAAATTCTTTGGCTTTGTAATGGAGTTATGGCAAAACTAAGATTAGGTCCGAATACTCTCTGTCCGAGCACATCACGTGCAGAAAGCGTGCAATTTTGGTGACATAACGGCTACCTGGTTGTGCCTGGTCAAAGAAAATTAGTCAAACGAACTTCAGTTTTAGTATTAAATGTGTCTTTTTCGAGATTTGTTACCGAAAGTGTAAAGTAGATAAAGTATGGTATCAAAAATAAAATTTTACCCTCTGCACGTATAAAATCCGTGCCACTTAAAGGACATATGCCGCACACGTGATGAAATCTGTTAAAATTTTGTCGGCCTAATGAATTGATGGGGGCTATTTTACACCCCTTATAACACTCGGAGTGACTAGAAGATACTCGTTCGGCTCGACCAAGAAGCTCGTTCGCTAACAGCCACTCGACCCGACCAGAGATATCTATACACGGCGATCAGACTGATATCCGAGTTCAAGAAGGAATGATACCCCGAGTCCTAGTAGGATTATGTTTCCTTGTAAAGCTAGGGTTAATATCATATAAATAGCTGAATCACCAATTGTATCAGAACAACAATATTCTTTAGAACTGACGCCTACATACTTAGGCAATCTTATATCAACTTAATAGAAAAGCTTTTGCTATACTATATTCATTATTCATTATTTAGTGTTCTTGATCTTCTTTACATATTGTTCTTCCTTGAGATTGATCCATCCGGAATAAAGTAACTAAGCCCATAATCTCTATATAATTTTACCCCATAAACCTTTATCATTGATTTAACCAAACCCTACGAAAAATGGTTAAATCAGTTGGCGCCCACCGTGGGGCTAAGTTAATTATTCGATAGACAAATGCCTCGCCCAAGGAAGAACGCTCGTAACGAGGCAAGAAGTAACACCGCATCCACCTATCACGTCGGACGATTTGTAGAACGATACGACTAATAACAATCCAATCGGTAACGACGATGACAATCAACGAGAGAACAACCAACTACCGAATCATGAAGAACGCCAAGGGATCCATGTCCAAAATTCTCAAGGACAACAAGAAATCGCCGCCAATACGATACCGGAAGCCCCCGTGGCTCCTACAATCCCTGTCCCTTTGGCGGAAACACATGGAAAAATTAAGACAGATCGCTATGCTGTTTAACTCATTATATCCAGGAGAACTGCTAATTCCCGAGCATGTGCCCAGAGACCCTAGAACTACTAGGGCGAATCCAATTCGAAGAGCTCCTAGGCAGATCGATCAAGTATCAGAACAGGCAGATAGCCCTGTGAGCGAACATCGATCATTACACAGTAAAGAAAGGAGCGATACGAAACCGACCGACGAACGAATCAGAAGGAAAACGGATCGAGCGAAACCACAACCAACCCGCCGAGGATCAAAGGAACATACTATAATTCCCCTTGATGATGACATTGTGGAAGCAATCCCTAATCGACAAAAAACTGTTCGCGTCTCGGAAAGAGAGATCGAAAAGATGGTACAAGAACGTCTGGAACAACGTCTACAGACCGTTCAAAATCCATGGGCCAGAAGTGCGGAGGTCCAAGAAAGCTTAGTAGCATGCTCCCCCTTTTGCAGGGAGATAAAAGAAGCTCAATCATCTGGGCAGGTTCCGGGACGACTACCGAGATATGACGGAACCACCGATCCCGATGATTATATATTCAGTTTTACGAACATAATAAGTTTATATGCTCACTCGGCAGAATATACCGCCAAACTGATGGTTACCACGTTAGAAGGATTAGCTTTGGATTGGTTCGGAAAACAACCCACCAATTCCATATTCAGCTTTCGCGAGTTATGCAACAAACTGACTCAACAATTTACTAGCCAGAAAAGACAGAAACTGCCGATGAGCTACCTTGGAACCATTCATCAACAAGAGGGAGAATCCTTGAGAAACTTGTTGGCAAGATTCAACGTGGAATTATTAAAAATTGATTCCATAATTTCCATCATTTTCGATCTCACCAAAAATAGGCAGTTCGGGAATGCCCTAAGTAGAAAATAATCGAGAACTTTTTCGGATATTATGACATTGGCATCGAAATATATGACGCAAGAAGAGATAAACTCTTTCAAGGATAAAAATAGGAACAAAGCTCCCACCTCCGGATCGAGGCGGCAAGACAAAGCTCGGTCTCAAGACCGATGGATTACGATCGATCCTTCAGAAAAGGAAACGTTTTTCAACGACTAGAGTATAATCGGAACGATCAGGATAAAAGACCTAATGTCTATCCTAGATCGAGATCGGCCGAACCAGCAAACAGGAATCGAATAAATCAGGTGGAATACCCCCGATTGACTGTTCCTATCCAAGAAATTCTGGTCGTACTTGAAAGAAATAATTGGATTCCACCAGCAAAAAGAATTGCACAACCAAAGCCAGGTGCTCGAAACTACAATCTATATTGTAGATATCATCGTGCCCATGGACATCGCACCGAAGATTGTTTTCATCTGAAGCAGGAAATGAAAGGCTGATCGAACAAGGAATGTTGGATGACTATCTCGAACGAAACATTCGTAAGAGAGACAGAAGCATGAGTCCTCGAATTAATAATCAGAGAAGAACCCCGAGAAGAAGGTCCCCTAATAATGGTCTGTCTCAAGAATTGAACAATGATCAAGTTAACGACACCATCCATACAATCTCAGGAGGACCAGCCGGGGGAGACAGTCGTAATGCTCACCGTAGAACCGCGAGGTCCAATGGGGAAAATATAGATATCTAAAGGAAGTATGGACGCTAGAAAGCAAATTACCGAAAGAACAACTCATTAGTTTCAATGAGAATGAAGTACCAAGGAACATCGTTTGGGATCTGAAGGAGGACAACCCGGACTTTCCGATGGTAGTATCGCTCGAGATAGCAAACTACAATGTTAAAAGAATCCTAATTGATAATGGAAGCTCGGCGAACATTATATCTAAGGAAGTCCTAACACAGATGAACCTAGGAGATATAACGTTTCAAAAGGTAGCCACTCCTTTAGTAGGATTTGGAGGCTCAGAAATAGTCCCCTATGGGACTATAAATTTGAGTGTCTCGTTGGGAAAGAGACCACAGCGGGCAGTAAAAATGATAAAGTTCTTGGTCGTGGAGACTCCTTTCTCATACAATGCAATATTAGGACGACCTGCCCTCAACCTATTCTGAGCAGTAGTATCGACATACTATCAGAAGATAAAATTCTCGACAGAGTCTGGGATCGGAGAAATAGTAAACGATCACTGCATGGCGTGGGATTGTTATAACACCTCCCTAACATTGGGAAACTGACCCAAATCGCTTACCCCGGTTAAAAGGAAGCTCGAGGATGACATCGAAAGAGCTGAACTCGAGATCCCCAGTACTGATAGAATAGATCGGAGGGGAAAGGAGCCGGTCGATTTAACCATAAAACCACCAGAACACAAAGGATATTATGCTCGTACAAGGAGATCCTTCAAAAACGACCAGGATCGGAACCTAACTCAGTCCGGAAGGGGAAGTTATGTTAATAAACTATCTTAAAAATAAGGTCGACATTTTCGCTTGGACTGCGAACGACATTGAGGGCATTGACCCAAGAGTAATCACTCATTCACTAAAAATTGATCCAATGGCAAAACCAGCAAGACAAAAGAAAAGGAATTACGGGCCGATAAAAGATAAGATAATCAAAGCAGAAGTTGAGAGGCTGCTCAAAGCTAAACAAATTCGGGAAATACACTTCTCGGAATGGCTATGCAATGTTGTCTTAGTAGCTAAGGGGGATAAGAAGGACAACAAGTGGAGGATGTGCAATGATTTCACTGACCTTAATAAATTATGTCCACGAGATCCTTACCCTCTCCCGAGGATCGATCTATTGGTCGACTCAACGGCAGGATTTGCAATTTTACGCATGATAGACGCCTTTCAAGGTTTCTATCAAATCTACATGGATGAGCGAGACGGGGAAAAAACTGCTTTCATAACAGAACAAGGAGTATATTGCTTTATTGTATTGCCATTCGGCCTAAAGAATGCTTGTGCCACCTACCAAAGACTGGTTAACTTAATGTTTAGGGAACTGATCGGAGAAATAATGGAAGTATACGTGGTCGATATGTTGGTCAAAAGCATGAATGAAGCCAATCACATAAAGCACCTTGACCGATGTTTCCAAATATTGAGAAAATACCACATGAAGCTTAGTCCCGCAAAATGTACCTTTGGGGTTAACTCTGGAAAATTCTTGGGATATATGGTCCGTCAACGAGGGATTGAAGCTAATCCCGAAAAGATTCGAGCCATAACAGAAATGAAACCACCTAAGACGATCTCTCAGGTGCAAAGTTTAGTAGGAAAAATTGTCGCATTAAACAGATTCATCTCCAAGTCAGCGGATAGAAGTTTGCCTACTAAAAGCATACTTAACTTCTTCTCCATTATTAGCCAAACCAACCGAAGGTAAACCGTTGTACATTTACATATCCATCTCCACGGTTGCCATTAGTTCCGTTTTGGTAAAGATAGAAGGCACTGAACACAAGCCTGTCTATTATCTTAGCAAATTACTACAAGGAGCGGAGAAGAATTATTTGGAGATACAGAAATTTGCTTTAGCCTTAGTAGTGGCAGCCCGCAAACTCCGACCATACTTTTTGACCTATAAAATAGTCGTGCTCACAAACCGACCACTAAGGCAGGTCTTGGCGAAGCCAAAGGCCTCTGGAAGATTGATCAAATGGGTGATCGAATTAGGACAATTCGAAATTGAATATAAATCACGAGTGTCTATTAAGGCTAAATCCTGGCCGACTTTCTATTAGAAACTCAACGACTCGACCGGTTTTGATAGCGATATCTTGATTGTCAAAAATCACACTTGGCTAATGCATGTCGACGGTGCCTCGTGCAGAGAGGGAGGCGGTGCTCGAATCAATTTTACCGGGCCAAATAATGAAGATATAAACTATGCCATCACGTTAGACTTCGTGGTGACTAATCACGAAGCGGAGTATGAAGCATTGATTGCAGGAATGGAAATGGCGATCAAAGCCAACATAAAGAGCCTCAAGGTATTAATTGATTCAGAATTTGTACAGAGACAAATTGAAGGTCTATACGAAGCAAAGGAATTCAACATGATCAAGTACCTCGCCAAAGTAAAAGAATTGATTGGGAAATTCGAGAATTTCGAAATACAAAATGTTCCCCGTTCAGAAAATAGATGGGCGGATCAACTCTCTAGATTCACGGGGTCAAGAGATGGCCGAACAGAAAGAGTGATCAACTGGTTGATCTCGAATACCCCAGCAATCGACATCGACGAGACGCCCTTCACTGAAATGATGGAAATCGAGGTAGCAGAAAAGAACTGGATGATTCCAATGATAGATTACCTCCGGGAAGGAAACTTGCCACCTGACCTAAATGAGGCTCGGAAAATAAAATATCGAGCACCGAGATACACGATGATAGAGGGAAAACTCTATAGAAGATCGGTATCAGGACTACTAAAATGCGTTTTTGAACCTCAAACCAATGATATACTTCGAAAGATACATGAGGGAGAGGCAGGGAACCACAGTGGAGCCAGGGCCTTAGCTTTGAAATGTCTCAGCACGGGATACTATTGGCCTAAGTTAAACAAAGATGCCGTGGAATATGTGCAAAAATGTCACCATTGCCAAGTTCACGCTAATATAAGCCATCAACCTGCCGAAAAGATGCACCCTATACCTGTATGCTGGCCTTTTGATCAATGGGGAATAGACATAGTGGGACCTTTCCCAGTGGCCAGGTCAAAGAAAACTTATGTTCTAGTTGCTGTCGAATATTTCAACAAATGGATAGAATGCATCGCTCTGGCTCGGATAACACAATTTCAAGTAATAAATTTCCTATGGAAGTTCATAGTATGTCGATTTGGCATCCCACGAATCCTAATTTCGGACAATGGAACTCAATTCTCGGGAAAACAAGTGCTGGAATGGTACTGCAAGTTGGGAATTCAACAAAACTTTACCTCGGTGATCTTGCACTGTTTCGTGGTGTGATCGAGATTAAATTGTAAATAAAGTTAACACAATAAAACGAGGGAAAGATCAATGTTTCTGTATATTCCGAACGTGGATGTACAAATTACATGTAATGAGGGTCCTATTTGAGCATTATATGATGCCGTACAAGCTAGAGGGTGAAATACATATGGAATGGCCTAAACTATCTATCCGAGCAGCATCTTCGAATGGAGTGCACCTGGGAAAGCGTGTGTGGCGTCATAAATGCTTGGGGTATTTATAGCCGAAAATGAAGATAGGCCCATAGGCCTGGGCCTGAGATCGGCCCAACAGTAACCTTCGAGCATGGGCTGCCTCTGGAGGATCGAGCTAACTGAACTGCGATCCGAGTTTAAATCTAAGCCTTCGGGGTCGGGGTTCTGGTTCTTCGATCGTACCTTAGCTCCTAAAAGTAGAGTCCAAAATACCCCCCATCAATACTCCCCCACTTCTCGAGCGCAAAGTGAAGCTTAAGCTTGAAGAAGTAAGTATTATTTCGAACGTCAGGGGGACAAATCTTATTATGATTTCCGGATAAGCCTCGTTAAAAACCTAATTCGAAAAAACTCATTGGGATAAAAACCAAATCAGGGAAAAAGAGTGCTTATCTTAGAAACACTATAACTCTGTTTTGTGATAATACATGAATTTCGACGTTGATACCGTTCGTTTGGCTTTTTTAAAGCATCCATTGCTTTATCTACTGTTATGCCGTAACTGAGTCTTTGTTAATATTTCCTTACCTTCCCGATCATGCTTCTCCGATCATATAATCACGTGAAAGATTGGAAAAGGAAATAAACATCAATATCAAAAGGTCGCGTCCTTTCATATGTCATTCTGCTATCCATAATGCCATAAAGTATAGGGGTCTATCGTGCGATTAAAGGGAAAATAATTTTGAATCTACCCTGAGGGAGTTCAATCGTCACGTTTACTCGGGGACCGATTTGTAATTTACCATTATGACCCCATATATAACTATTGATCGTTAGAGGCTTACTGGCACAAGATTCTCAAAGAACCCTAGATCGGAGCATATAGATCAATAAGAAAACTAAAAAAAAACTCACTCGATCATCCTGCGCGCATGATGTCTACTTCAACAGATCCCAAAGGTAAAGCTATGGAAGTGGAAGAACATGAGAGTGGTTCCGACAAGATGCAGATCGTGGATACTCGTTCATCAGAGGCGGAGATTCCAAGGGTCCCGAGCCCTAATTCTGGCTCTGATAAGGAGGAAGAGGAATCAAACTCTGGTTCAGAGGGCGGTAAAAGTGATACCTCGAGCGAGGCCACCGACGAAGAAGCTACGGAGGACGATGATCTTCCTCTGGCCAAGAATGAGCAAATCAAATTCAGAATAGGTAAGAATGTTATAGTTACAATTTTTGATTGGGTAGAACCGTCAACTAGCACGAGGCTTAACAAGACCGAACAGAAAGCCGATCAAATAGTTTGCCGTTATACTGAAAAGGATCAAGAATATTTGGAAACTGAATTTGGCAAGTACATAGGCGATGGATTTTCGATTGACATTCCGACTTCCGAGCAGCGCGTCACTGATCCACCTGAGGGATGCCAAGCTTTTTATACTAGGCAAATTTTCTACGGTCTACGCATTCCGTTCATTCCTTTACTTCGTAGTGTTTTGGAGGCTTTTCGTCTCGCTCCATCCCAAATCCTTCCGAATTCGATCGGGTATATTGTCGCCTTCAGCGTGCTGATGAAGGCCAAAGGGAAGAAAGCGGTTTTTCAAAATTTTTGGCGAGTATTCCAAGTGAGTTCATCCACGTCTTCGAACGCTGGCTATGTATATTTTTCTCAAAGATCGAATCGATCAATCC
Source organism: Penstemon barbatus (assembly GCA_003313485.2). Classification (NCBI taxonomy): domain Eukaryota; kingdom Viridiplantae; phylum Streptophyta; class Magnoliopsida; order Lamiales; family Plantaginaceae; genus Penstemon; species Penstemon barbatus. Next base: position 52,650,173 of record CM064877.1, on the reverse strand, counting down.
TGTCAAACATCGTTTCGAGCAACCTCAAAGGTTGGAAATAGGAGTTTTTCTTCGTTTGAGGTCCAAACTCTCCATCTTCCTCGGAGAATCCGGAACCAACCCCTTATGAATGGGCCGGAGCAAAGCCTTGGATCTATGGTAGGAGAAGCCTTAGAGGGAGAATTAATCATGAGCTCCCGGATGAATTCTTGCAGACACTTCAATCCGATCTTTACCAGTCTGCTCTACTGACCCAAGAGGGGGTCTTGAGAATGGCCGGACTTAGCGAGTGTTTTTATCCTGCCCCTGCGATCGGTTTTGGAGATTCTCCGACCGCGCCTACCGACGAAACAATTAGCCAAGTTGCTATAACTGAAGGAGAGGCTGACGTTGTAATTGCTCCTCCCACCTTAGGTATACTAACTCTTTTCCTATAATTCAATTGATTTTCCTTTGCTCGAAATTAACTCGTTCTCTATTTGCAGCTGAGATGGTCGAGAAGTTTCGAACCTCTGTAGCCGATTTGAACGTTGCTTCGTTTTCTAAGGGGACCCAAGACCAACCTCGCAAGCAAAAGAAATCAAGGGCTACCTTGATGATCAGAGGAGCCATTCCCAGAACTGACACTTCTGCAGTTCCGAACATAGCTACAAGTTTTCCTCAAAATGCTGCCGAGGGAACTTCACAATTTCGAGCTTCTGGCCCTCTGCAATCGGTATTCTCGATTGGCATGTCTGACCCGAACGCGGCGGGGTATAGCTATTATACGTTTAAGGGGATCAAATCCCAAGAGATAATTGAAGCTCGAATGGCCCGGAAAAGGAATAGCGAGGATCCCGAGTCCTCAAGAAGGGTAAGGCCATTTGGTCGGAATCTAGGCCCGATTCAATGTCGACCCGGTCGCACATAACCAGATTTGGTAGATTTTATAGAAGATCATCTTCGTGGACCGAGGGCCACTGGGTTTCCAGAGGACGGAACCATCGAGTCTGACTTTGGCCCTAATGGTGAACATACAGTGGACAAGTCCTTCCGAATTCTGATGGCCGGAAGGTTTAAAGATGATAATACCGAGCTTTTCCAGAAACACGGTTTTCAAATCATGGGCGATTACGCTTATGCACATCATAGGGTACATGTTTTTTTCGAATGTATTAACTTCTTTCCGAAATCTCGCCTTATTACTAATGCTTGTTTTTTTTTTTTTTTTTTTTTTTTTGGCAGGCTGGAGATTTATTTACTCATCAATCTCATCGATTGGCCATTTTAGAAGAAGAGTCTCGACAAACTCATAATGCTCTCCACAACATTCTGAAAGAAGAAGCTGTTACGGCCGGTCAGTTGAGAGAGACTAGTGCCAAGCTCTCTGAGGTCGAGAAGGAGCTCGGGGAGGCTAGGAAAGAGCTCGAAGGAAAGAGGGCCCTCGAGGAAGAGGTAGCAAAATTAAAGTCGGATCTTGAGCAGGCTAATGCATCATCAGATCAGGTATATACTCGAGGTCGAGAAGAAGGCAAGCTTCCAGCTATAAGGGAGTTTTTAGAGTCCCCCTTTCTTGATGCCTTGGTTCGGTCACGATCGGGCCCAATCAATCAAGCTTTCTTTTATAAAGGAGTTCAGCAGCTCGTCGTGGCCGGAAAAATCCCGGGAGTTCTCAAGGACTATCTTCCCTTTATGAACGCTTATAAAAATATCCTTGGGGAGGATTGCAAAGCTTCGTCCCTTCATTCCAAAATTGTGGGTTTAGAAGGCCATGAGTATGCTCCGTTCCTTGCTGAATTCGGGGTTCCTATGCCCAATCCTGACATGCTCAAAGCGGAGAGTTCGGGGGAAGAGGATGAGGACGTGGATATCGAGGGTGAATCCGATGATCGGGGAGGAGAAAACATCAATTCCCCAAGGACAAATAACTCCAGTTCTGATGATCAAAGTAGCGGCGAAGGGGACGATAGCTCGAGTAGCACTGCTGATGACAGTTCGGAAAGTGATTCCGAGGAAGAGGGCGAAAAGGCGGAGGAGGGTCGTGATTCTAGTGCTGAAGAATCCGATCACTGATGAATATTATGTAATAGGACTTTATTGACTCTTATTTTGTAGTTTATAAATCCATGTACTTTTCTCTTTCTCAATTGTACGTATATTTTTGACCTTGCATTTCTTAAATCAAATTGTTATCTTAACGAGAGCTTTGTTACCCTATATCGAATCTTTCCTGTGGGCGACGACCATTTTATTTTTGTGCTAACAGGATGCCTTCTTTGCTATAAATACTAGGGCCATCTCACTTCATTTCATCGTAATATCCAATACTGGAATCGGAGCTCCCTCAATTACATATAAATTCGAACTTCTGACTTTTTCTTTGAATTTTTCATGGATCAAATCTTGGGTAACCCCCTCGACCCCATATTGCTATTAGATGGTGCCATAAATAAGACTCGAGCAAAAGGCCAAAAAACGAATAAAGGGAATAGAAACTCCAAGTCTTTGAAAAAGGAAAGATGGGCGGAAAAATAAGCTTTGGTTAAATCCGCTACCTCTGAAAAGTTGAACTCTTCCGGTGGGGGTCCCAGCAAGAAGGCTAAATTGACTTCTTCAGTAGAAGATATCGTTAGGCGCGTATGTTTTCTCATGCCATTAGAACCGTCTAAGGTCGAAAAACCTTTCGATCGAACTCCTGCCTCTTCCTCTAAGGCCCTTTCTCTTGAGATCGGGAAATCTGTTCCGAACCTTCTGCGTGCTGATATCTATATTTTTTAGACTGTCATGTTGAAAGGGAAAAGTCCTTTGTACCTGTTTCAGTCGGGGTCGAATTTTCTTGCTCAGGTTATTTTCTTAAACCTCCCTTTTTTTTAATCTCTCACATCTCAGGCCAGTCGGGACTTTCTTGAGCTCAAGATGCTTGCAGAGCGTGGGATCGAACACCAAACTGCTATATCCCTCGAGTTGGCAAAGAATAAGATCGAGCTTGGTTGCCTGCTTGAATCCAATAGATCCCTTGAGGATAGGCTGGTTCTGGAGAAAGAAAAGGCTGCCCGTAATCGAGGAGAGGAGATCTTGGAGAAGCTGAGCAAAGAGCTAGAGGGGCTCAGGGGTATCTATGAACGGGAAAAGAAGGAGTACGAGCTTCGTGAGCAAAAAGCCTATGTTCGTGGGTACAATGACCGTGGCATTGAGCTTCGGAAGATTTTCTCCGATCATAAACTTCTGTAGGTGTAATTTGATTTATTCTGTTGTAATGTAACCTTGACCGATAGTGTTTTTGCTCTTCTGCTCTAGGCCTTGCGCTGTACCCTGATTAATAAATTGTTTTCAGTATGTGTCCAAATCTCTATTGGTATAGTTATGTTTTTTGATGTTCGAATATTTTATTGACCGAAGCAATTTCCGAATTTTCGAGCGTATAATGGGCTGATTTAGCAATTTCCTTTCCTTCATAGTAGTTTTCATGATTTTTTACCAAACACTTCCTTATTCCTCGGGAAACTGAACGGTTATTAAATCCTGACGGCATCAATCGTTACATCTCATCTGTTGGATCACATTTAAGCTGCTTCTATAAATGGGCCTTTTCCTAGCTTCTTAAATGGATATTCTTCCCTTTTGTAGAGTTTTTCTTCGATCATGTTGATCAAGGAATACTCTTTTGCATCCCAATACTTCGAAATTCGAGCTAGAACGTATTTCGCTAGTCATAAAGTATTGAGTATTTTATTATCGATTAGGATATCTACAGACGAAGAAACATTCGCCCTTGAAGGCCAACAAGCTGCATTGCTTACCACCCACGGCCCTAATAACCCCGTTGGCCCTGCGAAGAATTGGAGGGATCCGAGTGTGAAGTCTGCAAGGGTGTTAAGGGATGGGTCATTATCCCTCTGGCACGGTTCTCATAATGAGCGACCTATTGACACAATGGCCATCGAGGGTGTGGAAGGGTGCGGACTTAATGAATGGAGTGGCGTTCGAATTGAGTTATTCGATCGCAAGTATCGAACTAGCCCTTCAATTTCCCCTTCCTATTATCAACCAACACCCAATATTCACTATTCTTGTAAATCTTTTGAGTGAGGGCATTATCGTTCATTTAGACTTATACCGCGAATTTCCCCTTTTATCTTCAGAATGACTAATCGATAATAGAGGCCAGTAGCTCCCACTAGTCAAGCCAAAAGAAGAGCCTATTCGATCTCTTGGCCTAGAAGGTAGCACCAGCTGGATATTTTACTGGAATCACGAGATATAATTGAGATGGATTGTGCCTGGTTTGTAATAGGATCAGCATTTTCTTCTTGTAGCTTGTAATAGGATCGAAATTTTTCTTGTTGAAGTTTTGTGCCCTTGTAGAGAAATCGAGACTGTAATCAATTTCTTCATTTTAAACAAGATCCGTGAGTATTCCCCATTCGTATGTTCATGTTCGACCTTGAACGACCGACTAACCGTCCTTTAATTTGATCAATTCTATCTAAATTGAACGATACTTTCGTACTTGTGCCTTGAGCATGAATTGCTTCTTTCTCACTATCCACCCAAATTTTTTGAATTCGAGCAATAATAACTGTTTGCATGCTATCGATAACCAAGTTGGTATCTGAGTGCACTTTGTTGCTCACAATACTTGCATTGAGTCTTCCGAACCCATATCTTATATTGAATACTTGGAGGTTCCTAACTTGTGTTTATAAGACTTATTTCCTTTTCCTACCAAACAGGACCTCATTCCTTGGGAATCACAACGGTCAGTACATTTATTTTTGTAATCATGACCGTTCATGTGCTATTATCTCATCCGTCAGTCTTGACCCTTTGCTGTTATAAATAGTCCCATTTTACTTTCACATTTTTCACTTTTCACCAATGCCTCATCCGACCACTACAGCTCGAGTTTTGAACTCTTGTAACAAAATATTCCACATTATTTCTGAAATAGAAGAGTTTGAAATTAGAACTCAGACCCATGTTTTTCGATCGCAGTCCCTTTGGTAAAGCTTTCCTCGCTTAGAATATCGACAGGCAAAAGAAATTGCGCCTAGAATACCGGCAGGCAACCTGCTTTCTTAGATATAATCCATCTGAGACGGGTTATAACTCCGGTTTTCTGGCGCTGTGTTCGGTCAGACAACGGGTCAACCTTAGAGGAGTTCTTTAAATCTCGAGCACCGGCTTCTTCGAGGACTTTCTTGAAGTATAGTTCCTTCGAGGTTGCTCGGAGTAACACCGCTGGGGTTGTTTCCCGCTGTCCTGGATCGGATTTGGATGTGAACAGCGATTGCCACAACGTTTGGGCATATCGGTCGTTGTTTACGGACAAAGATCTTAGATCGGTTTAAAAGTCAAATAAATGGACTCCGATCCTGCTTCTGTTCCTTTCTGCAGCACGCCCGTGGATGTGCGACACGTGGCGAGTGATTTACACGAAGAATCTTTGCTGAGTTCTGTATCTGGCGCCGACACTTGCGGATCGAGCATGCTTAGTCTAGCTCGTAGGATTTGTAGTAGGGTAGGAGCGAATGTACTATTCTTTTTGAGCTCGAATTTCACTATTGTACTCGAGACTTCATTTGTATTATGTTCGAAGAATTGAAATAAAACTTTGTCTCCTTGTTATTTTTACTACATATCTTCTTTGAATTTGTTGGAAGCTTTCTTGATCTCGTTGGTCGAATAATATATAAACTATGTGATCGAACAAAAATGAACTGGGATGATTGTAAATAACTTGTAAAATCATTTCGAAGTTGTCGAACCTGACCTTCGGAAAAATAAATTCCGATCGTGAGTGATTCGTGTAATCAATCCAAAATTATTAAACCTGATATTCGGAAAAATAAATTCCGATCATGAATAGGCTGCAACTTTAAAAATTTGCATAATCTATTGTCATTACTCCAATAGATCGACCAATATTTTCCTTTAGAATAGCTATTGATCAAGTTGATTGGATTAACTCTGTACTGGTTGATCAAGAATAATATCTGAGAAACTTTTTCTTGTCCATCTATATATTGATCGTTCCACGGCTTGAAATGCCTCAATTGGATAAATAATGGGAATCTTCGATGATAAACGAATCAATTAATTGGAAAATAAATCCAACAATTTGCAGATTGATAAGGTATAGGGAAATGATCTTTCTGAGACTCTTTGATTCAATTGCTGATATTCTATTTTCGAAAGTTCACTCTACGGGTCTTAGCAACAGCTTTCACCCTAAAGGTCTTAGCAACAGCTTTCACCCTTTTCATTTATTTCGATCTAAGGGGCATAGCAACGGCTTTCACCCTTAGTCGTTTTGATCGGTCATAGCAACAGCTTTCACCTGAGGGTCTTAGCAACAACTTTCACCCTTTTCATTTATTTCGATCTAAGGGGCATAGCAACGGCTTTCACCCTTAGTCGTTTTGATCGGTCATAGCAACAGCTTTCACCTGAGGGTCTTAGCAACAACTTTCACCCTTTTCATTTATTTCGATCTGAGGGGCATAGCAACGGCTTTCACCCTTAGTCGTTTCGATCGGTCATAGCAACAGCTTTCACCTGAGGGTCTTAGCAACAACTTTCACCCTTTTCATTTATTTCGATCTGAGGGGCATAGCAACGGCTTTCACCCTTAGTCGTTTCGATCGGTCATAGCAACAGCTTTCACCTGAGGTCTTAGCAACAGCTTTCACCCTTTTCATTTATTTCGATCTAAGGGGCAAAGCAACGGGTTTCACCCTTAGTCGTTTCGATGGATAGGCATAGAGATTGGCCGTAACAACTTCTCGAATATGATGGATTGATAATATCTCTGGCGAAATAGACTTTCACTGGATAGATAATCCCTTACAACATGAGTTAGACGAAGGCAGAATGAGATAATAAGATAGTAGATAAGCTAGAAATCGGTAAATAGTCTTCATTGTCCATAATAACGTATTTTCGAACCATGCTCCTTGTTAAGTTGAACCCTGGAGAAGATAAAATAGTGTTCGGCGGCAGTTTTTCGAAACAATTAAGAGCAATTCCTTCGAAGGTGGTGACTATAATTTTACAGCAGCAGTTCGTCTGAATGATCACATAAATTCGTTATAACGATAAAATTTGTTGGTTAATATTGGAGAAGGTTTTGAAGATGACAAAAAGGGTATAATGGTCATAAAGGTTAAATTGGAAGTCATCAACTAAGAACAGCTTAGTGAAACCTATCTCAAGGTCTGGAAGCTATGTGACCAAATCAGCCGAGTGGGATAACAGATCAGTAAAGATCAGATTGGTGATCATCAGCCGAGTCAAGATAGATATGTTCATTCTTGAATCAGCCGAGTAGCCATCAGCTTAGTCCTCCCATCAGCCAAGTGAAGACGGTCAGCAAGCTGTCCAACGGAAACCTGCTGAGTGCATTAAATGCGACTGACAGAAAGTACAGCAGACTGTACTGTAGCAGTTGCAGGGAGCCGTTCCAGAAAATGGGGACCAGAACTCGAGGACTGCAGATTTCTGTCTCATCTTCAACGGGCAAAAATTCAAATTCGAGAGTATAAATAGAAGACAAACTGAAGATCTAAAGAGAGACTTGCAAAATTCAAGATCACATCCTAAGAGCAAGATCCATCAGTTGAGTCGTCTGATCACAAGCCCAGTCATCTGCTGACGAAGCTTTTCGTTGAAGAACAGAGAACTTGCGTTGTCTGTCTGAGTGACTTTCAACTGAGAAAAGAAAGGAGTGTATATCCATCTGTGTGAAGTGATATAGCTTCTTAGTGTAGGTTTTCTTTGTGAGCTCCTATACTGAAAATAGCGTGAGGAGTGTAGATCCGTCTGTGTGAGTGATCTAGCTTCGGAGAGTAGGATTTCTGTGTGATTTCTTACTGCGCACTTGTGGCCATTTCATTTGTTGTTTGGCGCAAGCATTGTATACTGGTTACTTTGTGTTTCTAGTATAACCCAAGATCTTTGTGACTTGGAAGAGTGGACTAAAGGATGTTTATCCATATAACCACTATAAAAATTATGTGTGTTTAATTTAGTGTTTCTTTATCTTGCATATTTTCAAAAGAACTCAAACATACGAACTGAACCAAAAGATTTTAAAAGGAGTTGAGAAAACTGGGGATAAAATCTTTTGAGTGAGAAAACTTAAAGAGGAACAGATTGGTTGAAAAACACTTGATAAATCCGCTGCCAACTAGTTTCTAAAACTCTGATATTTCATCTGAATCAGCTGAGTGAAATCAGATGAGTGGTCAACTCTGCTGCTCAAAGCTTTGTGCGCGAACAGCTTAGTAGTCTTACGAATCCTAGATCAGCTTAGTCTGCTGACAGAAAAAGTTAGAGAAAAAGTTTTAAAAGTTTACGAGATCTATTCACCCCCCCCCCCTCTAGATCTCATCTGACCACTTTCGGGACCAACAAGTGGTATCAGAGCGGTTGGTTCATTAGAATCATTTGCCTGATCAAACGAACTTGATCCAAGGTGTGTTTTTAAATTTTTCAAAAAGAGAACGTATTTTGAAAATCAAAAACTTTTGAAAAATGGATGTCATAAGCCATGTTCCTCACATCGGCCTTATGGACTTTGAAAGCTGGAAAATCAGAATGGAAATCCTTCTTGCCGCTTATGACGACAACATGCTTACTTGTTTTACAAAAGGACCATTCAGATTTCAGAAGACTGTGAAGGTTGCTGGCCAACCAGATCAGATAGTTGACAAAGAGCTGGATGAGCTGACTCCCAAAGAAGTCAAGTTAGTAAACCTTGATAAAAAGGCTAAGCTCATTATGTTCAAAGCTGTAGACGAAGAAAGATTCCAGAAGATCAAGCATTTCAAAACTGCCAAAGAGATGTGGGATAAAGTCTGCGAGCTAAGCGAAGGAAACGACGCTATCAAAGAACACAAGCTCAGTGTGGCTCTTGAGGAGTTTGAAAATTTCAAGATGAAGTCTGGTGAGACGATTGATCAGATGGATACCAGATTTACCAAAGCTCTGAATGAAGTTCTAAGGTTTGGTAAAGAATTTTCGAACAAGGAGATCACCGCAAAGGTTCTCAAGGCCTTGCCACCTAAATTCAACATGAAAGTGACAGCCATGGAAGAATCAAGGGATTTAGGGAAGATTTCCCTCTCCGAACTGTTCTCATCCCTCAAAGCTTTTGAGTATCAAATGCCAAGAATGGGATTAGAAGTGTCAACCAGTTCAGACCCTACTGCTGCTCTAATGGCGTCAGACAAGTCAAGAAAATCAGCAGACAAGTCAGAACAGAAGACTCTGCTGAGTTCAGAAAAAGTTTACACTGCTGACGACGTTACCCTGCTGCTGAATGATTTTGAGAAGTTCTACAAGAAGAAAATGAAATTAAAATATAAAAATGCTACTTCATCTTCTTCAGATCATTTTCAGGAAAACAGGGATTTCTCCAAAGCAAAACTTAGAGACCACAATGAAGAGGAGTATGGACTCTTGATCAAAGACCGTTCTCACTCATCATCTGAAAAGTTTGCTGACAAGGACAAGCGTGCCAAAAAGGAGTGTAAGCTTAGAAAGAGCAAATCAAGGCTAGCTGATGCAGCAAAGCTAATAAACTCCGGCATATCTTATTCAGACAGTCAGTCGTCTGATAAAGAATTTGAAGAAGTACCTGAAACTCTATGCTTAACTGTCATAGAATCTGATGATTCTGAATCTGAGGTAACTTCTACTATTAATTAAATGCACTATTTGAATGGTTGAATAAATGCTGAATTATAAATTCAAATATTGTGTGTGCATTTGCCAAGCTTAATGAAGAGATGACTCTGCTGAAAAGAGAAAAACAGATCACTGAAACTTCAGGTTGAAAAACCTCAAGAATCAGCTGACTATCAAAAAGCTTGAGCATGAGAATGAAACTCTAAAAGCTGAGTATGCAGCTTGTTTTGAAGATATAAATGAACTTAAAAGAAGAAATTGCATCATTCTCTAAATAAAAAGAAATCAGAGGCTTAAAAGAAGAAGTCTACTGATGCTCAACAGGTTAGAAAACCTAGTAAGCTATCTAAGACGAATCAGACTACTAAAACCCATCAGCCGAATAGGCTACTGATAGGAGTAAAATTTAAATGTCAAGTCTGCTAAATCTAAGGTGAGTTATTAAATAACTCAGGTAAGAAATTGAGGCAAGAACGAATTATCTGGCAAGAATTTGAATCACATTATGATAATTATTATTACGACATGCACTATGCTTATTCATATTATCATGTTGATCATGTTCACTGTGCTGATTGCCATCCTCATTTCAATATGCATGTTTATCACACATTTCATGCATCTTACCTCGCTTATGAGCATTGTTTTAATCATGACTAGTAAAGTGGTATCATAATGACAAATGGTATCATCATGATAAAACATAAGTCACTAGATCATCACATGTTAAAGGTTCTACTAACCCTGCTGGACCCAACAAATAAGGGGTACCAAAAATAGTCATCTGTTTTACAGGTGAATTGCATGTGAGATGACAAAGATGAGTTGACTGCCCTTGCAAATTTCAACAAATTCAACAAGTGGTCTTACCATCAAGTGTGTACCAGGAAATGGTACTATCAAGCTGCTTATATCAGATTGCCCCAAACCATCAAGTGATATCAGTCTAGTGAGTGATATCAGACAAGTGGTGTCAGACAAGTGGTATAAATCAACAAGTGGTAGACGCTACATTTGAAGATTTCAAGGAAGCAAGATTGTTGGAAAGCTGAAGCCTATCAAAAGATTACAAGTGGTATAAAGACCATCATAAACCAACAAGTCAACCATGTGACAAAGAAAGTGGTTTGTTGATTTTGGATTCATAAGTTGAGGGGGAACTTATCAGAAGACTAACCCAGAACAGCTTACTGGAATTCAACGGCTGAGTGTCTTAAAGAGAAACTCTCATCAGACTACTTGACCACGGATTCTTGAACTTAGGGGGAACGTGTACGACTAGCGGTACTCCTAAATAAAGATGAAATTGTCAATAAGTCAAGATGAAGCTATCAGAAGACAGCTTCTTATCAGCTGACTGGAACTCAACAGCCAAGTGTTATTCAAGAATGTACTACATCAAGTGGTATCAGCAAGTGTTATCACATCAACAAGTGATATCAGCTGACTAATCTGATTTACATTTATACAAGTAGTATCAGACTACAAGTAGCATCAGACTACAAGTAGAATCAGACCACAAATACCAAGTGGTATCAATTCTTGAAGTTAAGGGAATTTTCTAAGCTGGAGTGATAAACAGCAACGAAGACAACCTAAATCAGCCTAGTACTCACCTAATTGTCTTCAGCATACTAAGTTTGCAATCCTATAAAGAAAAAAAGTGGAAGAAGAGATGCAACTCAAGTATCATTGTTGATGACAAAAAGGGGGAAGATAAAGGATGCAACTAAGAACCTTTTAAACAGAAGATCAGAAAAGGGAAAAGAACCAAAAATGGTATTTTTTTGAAAGTTGTATCAGATCAATAAATTTCCATTTCAAGGTATGAAGACCAAATCTGAAGACTTAGAAGACGTTCTTAGTTGAAGGTTTTGTCATCATCAAAAAGGGGGAAATTGTTGGTTAATATTGGAGAAGGTTTTGAAGATGACAAAAAGGGTATAATGGTCATAAAGGTTAAATTGGAAGTCATCAACTAAGAACAGCTTAGTGAAACCTATCTCAAGGTCTGGAAGCTATGTGACCAAATCAGCCGAGTGGGATAACAGATCAGTAAAGATCAGATTGGTGATCATCAGCCGAGTCAAGATAGATATGTTCATTCTTGAATCAGCCGAGTAGCCATCAGCTTAGTCCTCCCATCAGCCAAGTGAAGACGGTCAGCAAGCTGTCCAACGGAAACCTGCTGAGTGCATTAAATGCGACTGACAGAAAGTACAGCAGACTGTACTGTAGCAGTTGCAGGGAGCCGTTCCAGAAAATGGGGACCAGAACTCGAGGACTGCAGATTTCTGTCTCATCTTCAACGGGCAAAAATTCAAATTCGAGAGTATAAATAGAAGACAAACTGAAGATCTAAAGAGAGACTTGCAAAATTCAAGATCACATCCTAAGAGCAAGATCCATCAGTTGAGTCGTCTGATCACAAGCCCAGTCATCTGCTGACGAAGCTTTTCGTTGAAGAACAGAGAACTTGCGTTGTCTGTCTGAGTGACTTTCAACTGAGAAAAGAAAGGAGTGTATATCCATCTGTGTGAAGTGATATAGCTTCTTAGTGTAGGTTTTCTTTGTGAGCTCCTATACTGAAAATAGCGTGAGGAGTGTAGATCCGTCTGTGTGAGTGATCTAGCTTCGGAGAGTAGGATTTCTGTGTGATTTCTTACTGCGCACTTGTGGCCATTTCATTTGTTGTTTGGCGCAAGCATTGTATACTGGTTACTTTGTGTTTCTAGTATAACCCAAGATCTTTGTGACTTGGAAGAGTGGACTAAAGGATGTTTATCCATATAACCACTATAAAAATTATGTGTGTTTAATTTAGTGTTTCTTTATCTTGCATATTTTCAAAAGAACTCAAACATACGAACTGAACCAAAAGATTTTAAAAGGAGTTGAGAAAACTGGGGATAAAATCTTTTGAGTGAGAAAACTTAAAGAGGAACAGATTGGTTGAAAAACACTTGATAAATCCGCTGCCAACTAGTTTCTAAAACTCTGATATTTCATCTGAATCAGCTGAGTGAAATCAGATGAGTGGTCAACTCTGCTGCTCAAAGCTTTGTGCGCGAACAGCTTAGTAGTCTTACGAATCCTAGATCAGCTTAGTCTGCTGACAGAAAAAGTTAGAGAAAAAGTTTTAAAAGTTTACGAGATCTATTCACCCCCCCCCCTCTAGATCTCATCTGACCACTTTCGGGACCAACAAAATTGATGATATCTTTTCCGGGGTCGGTCGTCCTGTTATACGGCGGTAACCTAGTCGGAGCATCGTACGATGCTATATCCGACCTCAGATCGGCGAGGGCCGTGTGGGTCGGAGCATTGTTCTGGGGAACGATAGGTGAAACTTCTGGCCGTTGAGCCGCTCGGGATAGATTATTGGGCTCATTGTTAACTGAATTCTAAACCCCCGCCGCATGGGAAGGTTCTCCTCGAATATATGTATTTCTCCTCGTAGTAGGCATTTTTCGATCTAACACCCAAATAAGGCCCCACGGTGGGCGCCAATTGATCTTGCACTGTTTCGTGGTATGATCGAGATTAAATTGTAAATAAAGTTAACACAATAAAATGAGGGAAATATCAATGTTTATGTATATTCTGAACGTGGATGTACAAATTACAAGTAATGAGGGTCCTATTTGAGCATTCTAGGATGCCGTACAAGCTAGAGGGTGAAATACATATGGAATGGCCTAAACTATCTATCCGAGCAGCAGCTTCGAATGGAGTGCACCTGGGAAAGCGTGTGTGGTGTCATAAATGCTTGGGGTATTTATAGCCGAAAATGAAGATAGGCCCATAGGCCTGGGCTTGAGATCGGCCCAACAGTAACCTTCGAGCATGGGCTGCCTCTGGAGGATCGAGCTAACTGAACTGCGATCCGAGTTTAAATCTAAGCCTTCGGGTTCGGGGTTCAGGTTCTCCGATCGTACCTTAGCTCCTAAAAGTAGAGTCCAAAATACCCCCCGTCACTCGGTAGGACACCCAAGAGCGAACGGACAAACTGAATTAGCAAACCGTGAAATAGTCAAATCTTTGGAGAAAAGATTAGGGGCAGCCAAAGGAAGATGGCTAGACGAACTCCCTGTAGTGATTTGGGCGGATCGAACAACTGTTAAGGCCTCAACTGGCGAGACACCGTTCAGTTTGGTGTACGGCTCGGTGATTCCAATCGAAACGTTGGTCCCAACACCGATGATCGAGATGTATGATAGCGAGGAAAATGAAAAGGCTAGAGAAAATGATCTCGACCTGGCCGAAGCCTTATGGGAAAAAGCTTTGATACGATGGCAGGTCGCTAAATTAAATATGGAAAAAGCATACAACCAAAAGGTCCGCATACGAACCTTCAAATAAGGGGACTTAGTACTGAAAAAGGTAGAGGTATCCAAACACGTCGGAAAATTGCAACAGAATTGGGATGGACCTTACATCGTCGTCGGTGTAGGAAAAAAAGGTTCATACAAAATTGTGTTAGGTTTGTTGGGTTTGTGCCTCGATTGTCAATACAACAGAGTGCGGAATTTAAAATTTTTCAAGACACACCCACAGTCCCATAAATAAAGTCTCCATATTATGTATACGAAAAGCAAGAAACGAACGCAAGCATAAATAAAACATAGGGGGTTAATCGAAATTACCTCACCACAGCTCGGTGGTGGTTACCTCCAGGCTTCATGTTCGATTCACAATATAGTGATCCAAGTGTCTCACCTCCAGAATGTATCCACACCAACTGGATTGTAGCAACGCTTCCAAGTCGTAGGCTAAGAACTGGAACTTGAAAGTTTGTCAACAAAGGTACTTCTGAACTTGATCAGGACTTTGATCTAGGTTCGGGTTTGGAGATCAACTGGAAGAAGACCAAACACGCAGGGCTTATGCGGCTGGATTTGGTTCGGCCAAGCTTGGATCGGCCAGGTTAGGTTCGGCCGAGCTAGGATGGGCGACTAGGGTTCGGGGCGAAATAGTTTGGGGCGGATATGCAATTTCTAAAACTTATTTTCGAAAATCAGATTTTTCTTCTCAAAATCGGTTATAACTTTCTCTCAAAAATTTTCAGTCTCATTCTCTTCTCTCTAAATGAAGAGAGGAGAAGAAGTATTTATAGGAGAAGAGTCCTACTCCTATAAGATATCTTCTTCCTTGTCTATCAAATCTTTTCTTCCTTATCTAATTAGGAATCTAAGATTTGATATATCTCTTCTTGCTTATCTTCCAAGATTAAAAAACTTCCTTTTCCTTATCTTCAAAAATCGCCCCCTATCACTTCTATTTGTGATAATTACAAATCGACCCCTTTGTCATTTAATTGGCTAATCCGAAAAAATACCAATTAAATTTATTCTTCCAACTTAATTAATTAACCACTTTAATTAATTTCATAATTAATCAGATAACCCTTAATTATTTAATTGAACATTAATTAATTAAATATCTAATTAATAATCTCTTACTTGAATTAATGCTTTAATTCAATAACTTTGATTTAACAACTTTAAATCTTTCACATTTCCCTTAATGACTGTCACTGTCCAATTGTATTGTGTGTGACCCTCTGGGTTCACCATCAATTGGCAGTAGGCCCACGACTTTCGTGATTTAATTAACGAGCAATTAAATGCTCCGATCAACTTTAAACTATCTTTAATTGACCACTCCAGAATTAATTTCCTTATTAATTCAGGAGTACCTACACTTCATGGTCGATGTCTAGCCACAAGCCCATGAAGCCCAACTTCAGGTGAATTGATATTTGTGAACCTCACCTATTATAACTGCCATGTACATACGGTCCTTCCATGACTGATTTCCCGACCGAGACCTAGGGTGTGTGAATTGATCGGCACCTCTAATTATCTCGATTCTGTACTTTCTAATTCAGGATAGTAATTCCAGTGTGACTGCTAAATTTGGAAGTCCCTTCCAAATTCGTCACTGACCGTGGCCACGGGTTTCTCGGAACTATTATCGAAGAACGTACAGGAAATTCTCCCACCTTATCAGGATGAGTCGATGGATCCTTTCTTAGTACTAACCACTCGCGTACACTTCCGTACGCACCCAACTTAGGCATGTTATGACCAAGCTAAGTGGCCTATACCTAAATCAAAGTACGCACTTTCATGCACCGAATTCGCCCTAGCACTTCAAGTCTAAGGACTAAATCGTACACTATTATAATCCTTGAGAAACATCCCATCACCGATATGCGACATGCGCTTCCACAATGGGTTTCTCTGTTCGGGTCGTTCGATGCATTCGATCCTCTATCGAACCACCTAGTCATATGCACTGGCCTCAAATGCCTTGTTCATGAAACTACAACAAATTCACTCCATGTGAATCATGCATAATCGTACAAGTCTTGACGATTCATTCGATACCCCGTCTCGATATGAATCTATGACTTGGAACGTTTTCGAGATCACGACCTTTGAGACTGTTTCATGATAAGTGCACTCAGTACTGAAGTGTATAGTCCCATAGTCTATTGTGAACTCAGGATTTCATCCAATCGCTTAGATAGGTTCGCGAGAGATGAAGTTGGCCATTGTTTAATTCACGTACTATGAATAAACGGGCGTATTAATTATAAACCATAAGAAGATAGTCCTCAAACAAGCTAATTTAGATTGGCTTGCCGGGCACTATTCTATCAAGGTTGCCTCGATTGTCAGAACAACATAGAGTGTGGAATTTTAAAATTTTTCGAAGCACCCATGGTCCCATATATTAGATCTCCATGTTATATATACGAAAGGCATGAATCAAAGCACATATAAAGTATGTAAAAGGGGGTGGTCGATTTTTACCTCACCACATGCAAGGTGGTGGCAACCTCCAACTCTGATTCTGATTCTGATTCACAAGAGTGATCCAATTGTCTCACCACTTTTGACTTTGAAAATCTCGAATTAATAAATCCTTCGAGTTTCAATTCTCCACTATTACCATAGACCAGCAACATATCCTTTAATTATCTTCGAGGATTGCTTTATGGTAGTCCAGTGTCCTTGACTGGAGTTTGACTTATCAGTAGCTCGTGAAATATCAGAGCTTTTGATGAGTCAGGTCATGTACAAGACTTTGCATGCTACATGCAATCCAAACGCTTAAGCATAAGGCTTCTTGAGACAATTTCTTCTTTACTTATTAAATGCAGGGCATTCACATTAAATAAGACAGAGAAATTCGTATCTCTATGGAATTGATCCTTTCTTGGATTTTCCATATAGTCTTTGTACTTAGATTTGTGAATTTCAACATCTACTTTTCTTTATCTACTTTAGATACGTATCGCCAGTACGTGAGATGCAATTCCAAATCTATTCATGGAGAATTGCGTGATTAACACGCTTTCGTCTGTGCTTCTCTGATATTCTTATATCAATCTTGATGTATAGAACATCTTCTTGTTACTTTTCGAACTCAACTGTACTCCCACTGATCCTTTTGCACAAATGGAATCCATATGCCTTTTGACAATTCAACATTCTTGATTGACTTATCAAGTTGCATGTTCCAATTCGGAAAAAGTCATAGATTGACCTTTGGATTTGAATAGAGATCATCTCATCAATTGTGAGATGCAGAATCCATTTCCAATAGTCATATCTTGGTAGTCAACAACCACCTTTCTATGTCTAATAGTTTCAAAATGGGTTTTGACGTTTTAAATGGAGAGAAGGTATTTTCATAGATCTTTTAAAAGACTTTTGAATAATCACTTATCGCCATTTAGCGAGTCAAACTTATCACTTTGAATCTTATGGCTTCATGCCATATCCCTTGATTTATGTCTAAACATATTTTTCTTTGTAATCTTGGATTAAATATCTAATCACTCAATTTCGTAAAATGGAATTGTGAGTTCCTTACGAATTTGATTAGATTACTAAGAATTTGTGCAAAAAAATCGGTTCATTGGGTTTCGGGGTTTACTCCCACTATTTGTGGGGATGGGTCCAATGTCTTTTGGACTTCATCAAGTTTTTATGACATTCCCTTATTTCCTTTGACAAAAGATTCGTCAACATAGGAATAAGCTACTCACGAGATACTTTCGTTTCTCGTTGTCATAGAACAGGTATCCAATGGATTTCTTTGGATACCCCACAAATATTTGTATGAATCGGATCTACCATCGAATTTCTCATACATGGGTATTCTCTCATTTCATAAATGATTTGGTAGTGTAAGAACTTTCTTCGGAAGGCACTACACCAAGTTTCTTGAAGAGTCAGGAGAGGCTATCCCCTTAATGTGAATGAAGGAAGTTTAGCAAGATCATAGTTGCGAATCGAACTAGGTTCGACCCCCTTCTTGATTTGCTTCATGAGAATTCTATTCTCGTTTTAGATAATCGTGGAATTAATTGCTTATGTTTCAGCAAGCTTGATTAGATCAAAAGTGCTTTCGTCATAATGCATTTAGTTGCTTCATTTCCAAGACGTCTGTTGAATTGCTTCAATAGTCTCAGAATTGTACTTCAATTATGACACATATACTTTGACGATTAAGAAATCGTAAGTATATCTGAAGTAACGTTCTTCTTGAACTAGTGCTTTTAGTTCTTCCACGTTTGTCCTAATGGATTGAATCCATTCGGTTGAATTGTTTGGAATGCTAAATATTCCATTAATTTCGGTTATCAATCCTTCAAGATTTGAAAGTTATGAATTTATCCAAGTTCCTTATTTCAAGAACAATAGAAAAAAGCTTCCCTTTCGTATCTATCTTCAGGAAGAATGTCCAAAAAGAACATTTCAATCGTGGACGATTATTTTGCCACGTTTTTCGATTCAGCATATAGTTTTTCGTAGTTTTGATTTGTTTATCATTGTATTTATTTCTATGCTTTAAAGCATCAATATTTGTACAAAGTTAAATAGCTTTAATTAAATTCCATTCTCAATGGTAAAGCAATAATGTCTTGTACAAAAATTTGAAATAAAATCTCAAAGACAAACTAAAACTAAAGACTTATGCTAATACGAAAAACTAATATCTCTTTATGCAAAGTTCTAGGTCTAGATAGTCCTTGACCCAATCCCTGAAGTGATTCTCCCTTATCTCTCTATGCATTGATTGCATCCTCCTTTTAAGGAATTTCTTCCTTTTAGGTCGAGAGGGAACACCATCATCACCTGCAAATACTTTTACAGACATGAAAGTTCTATCAGATGTCTTACATCATAAAGAATTTAACAGGTGTATAACTTAAAAGTCATACCATTGTTAATTCTGTTCAGGAATTTCTTTCCAGCATAATCCTTCATTTGTTCTTCGTAGTCACACATATGGCAGCCCCACTCATATAGACCATATCCAAGTAGATGGACATCCTCATATTTGTCTAACAACTCATGCAAGTGTTTTGTTTCAATTCCATCAAACGGAATATCACAATGTTGCAAGAAATGATCGAAGTCTTCAGACAAGCCATTGAGAGTAATGGTTATCTCATCTTCTTTAGATATTCGAGTTCCAAACTTTCTGAGTCGTTTGAACATCTTGGCTAAGTAAGAACAATATCCTCTAACATTGTCAAACTCATCCATGTTTGTCTCATAGAGTGAATAGCTCATAATGTTCCCCAAAGTTTGTTCGGTTTGAAAACGTAACACAACTTGTTTGAATGGGACAGTGGGTGGTGAATGGCTAACAAAAATAGTGATCTTACGTGGTTTCGTTGGTTCGATCAGGGTGGGATGTACAATTATAATAACGATAAATAAAGTGAAAGTAAAGATCAAATGTAATTGTATTCGAATTGAATGAGTACAAGTACAAGTATTCAAAGGTCCTATTCGAGCATTATTGGATGCCGTACAAGCTAGAGGGCGAAATACGTATGAGAGAACCTATACTAATATTCTCCAGCAAACTCGAGCTGCAGTCTCAAGGTTGGAGTGTCTTGGAAGTTGTCCAGTGTAATAAATGCATGGAGTATTTATAGCCAAATCAGAAGGCTTGGGCCTGGGCTCGGCCCAACAGTGTCCTTCGATCTATGATTCTCTATCGTGCTCAGAATGACCAACTTCATGCTTTGGTTCGGCATTCGGTTCCTGGCGACAGGGTTCAAAGCCATCCGAACTGTTTTGAGGCTAGGAAAACAGCTGCTCCGAATTACCCCTCATCAATACTCCCCCACTTCTCGAGTGTGAAGCGAAGCAAACGCTCGAAGAAGTACAAAGTATGTTCCATGCTACAATGAGACGAGCCGCTCAGTATGTCTTTAGGATATGCCTCGTTAAAAACCTGACTCGGAAAAACCCATTGGGATAAAAACCGAGTTAGGGAAAAAGAGTGCATATATAAGAAGCATACTTTGGCGCGCTCTGAAATTACCCTCGTCGGGGGGTGTTGAAAAAGTAATACCCCTTTCGGTTTCATGTTGCGTTGTTCGATCCCTTGATGAATGCTTTCCAGAATTTCCGATTGTAACCAGGAGGGCTTCTGAGAATCATAAGGATAAATTGCAAGGACATATTCCGCAATTCTATGGAACGAAGGATCAAAAAGGCAATTCTGAGAGGGATGACCCTAAGCTTTTACCCTTGGTAAGTTCAATCGTCGCGGTTACTCGGGGACCTCTTTGCAATTTTTACCTTTTTGACCCCGTATATATACGTTGGCTTTGTTGAAAAATTACTTCCATGTTATATTTTCACTTGAGGTCGAAGTGTTTTAATCGAAAAGGTAGTTACTTCAGTATAATCGTCTTCGAATTCATAATGTCAAGTTCTAGCAGTTCGAAGGGCAAGAATAAGGTCGAAGAGAACCAAGAATCTGATCCTTTGCTAAAGCTCGTTGATGATTACGAAGAAGGAGAATTCCGTCAAGGAGGCGAGGATGATGATCCGAGCGAGGATCACGAAGAAAATGAGGTTGATAAACGCAGCATCGGTGAGGGTGCCTTTGTCAGAATCTATAGACCCGCGCTTGCTCCCGAGCCTGTGACCTCGAGCACGTCAGAACTTCCTGCTAAAGAAACTTCCTGTTGTTTTTCAAAGAAAGATCGTGCTTATCTTGAGAAGGAGTTTGGAAGATATCTTCCAAAAGGGTTTTCGATCGTTATTCCCTCTTACTCCGAGCGTGCTACTGAGCCCCCAGCTGGTTGTCAATCCTTTTATGAGGGTCAATTTTCCAGTGGTCTACGTATTCCATTCGTTCCCCTTATCAGAACTGTCCTTTCTTTCTTTTCGCTGTCCCCCGCTCAACTTCTCCCGCATTCCGTTGCCTATATAGTAGCATTCAGTGTTCTTATGGAGGCAAAAGGGGAAGAGGCCTCCTTTAGCAATTTCTGGCATACCTTCCGAATGGAATTAGGCAAGGGTTCCAATGCGGGGTTTGTATCCATTTTCCAGAGGTCGAAAAGACCTTTCCTTACCAAGATAGCAACAAAACAGAGTGTAGGCTGGAAGAGGAGATTCTTCTTCGTGAAAGGTCCTAATGTTCCTGTGTCGGAACGTAGTTCAAAGACTAGACCGTATCGATGGGATGGCGCGGATTCCTGGTCGTATGGTTCTCGCAAAATTAGAGAAAAGCTCAGACAGCGTCTTTCTGACGATTTTCTCGAACAAATGCGATCCAATCCTTACTATACCAAGTCCCTAGTTCAAGAAGGCGTTTTACGATTGGCTGGGCTGAGCCGCTGCGATTATCCGGCACCGGCGATTAAATACCCTATCCAGTCCTCCCAAGGGCCCCCCATACGAACAGACGTCCTGCCAACCTCCAGTGCTCCGAACACTGTTCCTCTTTCTTTGGGTGCGTTTCTTATTTTTGACTTACTTTTGTGTCTAATCAAACAATTTTCCTTGTTTTGAACTTGTGCCCGATTCATATTATCCTCGCAGGTCGAATTGTCGAGAAATTTCGAGTATCCTCCGCTGGCTTGGTTGAAGATAAACCATTTTATTTCGAGCCGTCACCTCGTACTTCCGAGAGGAATGCAGACGCGCATAATATAGGTGGGAACTCGGTTGTCCTAGCGGCTACGCTTCCCGATTTGAGAGGGGTCGGCACTATGAGTAGCCTGAATTCTGCCACTGCCGGACCACTCCGAGCTCTTTTTTCCCCTGATACTTCCGTTCTTTCATCAGTTGGCTATAGCCAGCACTCTTGGAATCGAATTCAGGGCGTCCAGGAGTATGAGAAGCTCCTAAGTCGAAAAAGAAATGCTGGGAATCCCGGGCCCTCAAGGAGGGTAAAACCTTTCGGTGCAAAAACTGACTCTATTCCATGTCGAGAAGGTAGGTCGAAGCCTGATGTGGCAGACTTTATGGAAGAGCATCTTCGAGGTAGCAGAGCTGCTGGATACCCTGAAGATGGCACCATTCTGACCGATCTGGACGCGGGTGGGGAGAACGAATTTGACAAGGCCGCTAGGATCTTTATGGCTGGTCGGTTCAAGCGGGATATGTTGCTTCACACCGTCAAGGGTGATTTTGAGGTTTTGAGTGACTTCTCCCGAACATATCACGAGGTGAAAATTTGCCTTTCCTCCCTTTTCTTTCTTTAGAATCTCTAACTTTATTGATATTCGAAAACGTCTTGTAGGTCGGGGATTTGTTCGCCCTTCAATCATATCGTTTGGCGTTACTGGAGCAGGAATCGCAGGATGCTCACGATGCGTGTGCTCAAATTCTCGTTGATAACCAAACTCTTCGAGCTCAGTTAGTAGAAAACCAACAAGAACTAACTCGAACGAAAAAGGAACTTGAAAAAGCTACTAAGAAACGTTCCTCGTCCGTGGAGGAAGATTTGCTAGTGTCCGTTAAAGAGAGGAGTGCCCTTGAGGAAGAGCTGAAGAAAGTAAAGATAGAACTCGAACTGGCGAAGCAATATTCCGAGCGTGCATATGCTCAAGGTCGGGAAGAAGCCGAGATCCCTGCCGTACGAGAATTCCTGGAATCCCCCGTGTTGGATCCTTTAGTTCAAAGGAAAACGGGAGAAATTCTTCAGACGATTTTTTATAAAGGGGTTCGACAGTTAGTCGCGGCCGAGAAAATTCCGGACGACATGGAAGAATATTTCAAGTATATGGACCCTTTCAAGAACGCTGAAGGGAAGGCTTATAGAACTTCCTCTCTTCCCAAGGCTAATATTAATTGGCAGGAACATCGCTTTGCCCCCTTAGTCGAGGAGTATGGTACTCCGATGCCTAACCCTGATGTGCTCGAGTATTCCTGCGACGATCCTTCTAATGTGTCCGAGGAGAAAGATAAAGGTGTTGAAATAGGCAATGCCCCGGATAAGAGAGACAGTCGATCTTTCGATCAAGCTGGGTAATCATCGAGCTTCAAATATATGTATATATCGTCTGATCTTCAGTTTAGCGAGTTACTGGGGTTGAGTAGGCCGGAGGGGGCGATTCAAGGTTTTCTAGTTAGGAATCAATTGTATTTACTCATGCAACCCAATTTTGTAAACGAGTTAACTTTATATTCCTTGACTTGATTCGTGTAACTCATGAATTCTAACTTTATAGATATCGATGATTTTACATACTTTCTGCTCGAGCTTTGTTTATCCGAGTGAGATTTTTTCTCCAAAGTCGCGTCGATTCACTATCTCAATTGTAGTGCGTAGCGTCTATAAATATTGGGATCTTTTATCATTATTCACACGACATCTTTGCTTATAGAGATCGGAGCTCTCCCAAAATTTTCTGCATTCTTTGAGCTTCCTGCGGGTAAAGATCCGAGCAATTGATCCAAATTTACTCATCATGGAGAACGTGTTAGGCAAAACTATCGATCCCAGGTCGCTATTTGGTGGTTCGAAAAATAAGAAGTCGAATAAAGAGCAAAAGGCTGACAAGGAGGCCAAACCCTCCAAGTCTTCTTCTAAGACTTCCGCCTCTTCCCCAAAAGCACCTAAAGGTGGGGAAAATACGAAAGAGAAGGGTACTTCCTCGAAGCAGAATAAGGGTAGCTCCAGCAAGTCCATTTTGGACGAAGAGCTCGAGGCTGAGCTCGGAGGTTCCTCCCCGAAAGAGACTGATTCTAAGACTGAGGATCGTGTCCTAGAAAAGACTCCTGTTCCCTCTTCGAATAAGAGGCCTCATTCCGATGGGGTTACGCCCATTGAGGCTTTGCAAAATCTTGCTATTGGAGGCAAGTCATCCTCCGATGCTTCGATCGTTTCTCCCTCAGGGAATCCCAATAAAAAGTCCAAGTCAGAGACTGGTGGGGGGGCTTCCGCTGAAGCATTAGGAATTGATAATCCTCCCCGATCCTTTGCCGATTCCTCTCCTCGAAAGGTTGCTTCTCCTCTGCACGAGGAGTTGAAAGATGGATCTCCTTCTAAGGTTGATCCCATGGGTAACTTGTTGCAAGATACCTTTACTTCTTCAGAGACTGATATACCCAAAGAAAGAAACACGTCCAAAGAGAGGAACATAGAAGAGTTGTTCGAGTCTGGGCAGCACTTCCTTTTTCAGGTGTACATTTATTTATTCTACCTTTTTCCCATTTTTTTTTTTTTTTTTTTTTTTTTTTAGCGCTGTTGACCCTTTTTAACAGGCCGGACAAGACTTCATTGAGCTTAAATCGTTTGCTGAGCGGGAGATCAACCAGCGCGCTGCTATTTCTATCGAGCTGGAGGAGAAGAAAGTCGAGTTCGACCGTGTCCTGGCAGAGAAGCTTGCTTTAGAGAAGGAGAAGAAGGCAAACAACCATGGAGAGGAGATCCATAAGCAGCTGAATGAGAAACTCGAAAAACTGAAGATCCTCCACGAGGAGGAGAAACAAAATTTCACACGTCGAGAAAAGGAGGCTTATGATCGTGGATTTGAAGCAGGACGTGAGGCTCGCAATACTGAGCTTCGAAAGATTCTTTCTGACAATAAACTTGTTTAGATGTTGTCTCTTACTTTCCCGCACTCGTAGTATACTGTTTTTACTTGTGCTATCCTGAATAATTTTTATTTTCTATGGCTTGTAATGATTTGCTTTCTCCTCGAATCGCGTGCTCCTCTTATGTGTTCTTCCTTTAATTATGCTTCCTTTGGATTTCTTTATGATTTTTCTTCGATGGTTGGAACTGAGATTATGATGAATTCGGATAAGACGAATTCGAGTGGAACAAATTTGACATTTTCGGGATTCGTAGCGGTCGGCGCATTTACTGCTTATATCTCAGCCGTTAGTACCATCAAATCTGGGTCGTTAATTGCCTATTTCTTTCGCTATATATAACTCCGTAGTTACTTTCAAATTTTACATTTCAGTAGGAAACTTGATCGGCTCTGTGATTGAGATTTTATTCTTTCTAGCCACCATGTTTCGTTTGCTATCTGCGACTGAACTGTTCGAGGTTCTTCTTCGAACTATTTACAAATTTCGCTCTCTCCTGATGGCAACTTACTTCGACTAGGGTATCGACAGGCGAAAATAATTGCGACTGGGGTACCGGCAGGCGACCAGCTCTCTTTGATTCCAAGTCTTTGAGGCGTGTTCGATCTTCTGTATCCTGTCAATCCACCCGGTCGGATAGTGGGTCTACTGCTGGAGGAGTTTTCCTGCACTCGATCTCTACTTCTTCAAGATATTCCTTGAAGAATGTTGCCTTCGAGATTGCGTGGAATAACTTCTCTAGGGGTTGCCTTGCTTTCTCTCGATCTGGCCCGGCGTGGAGCAAGTACCGAGGAAGTGAAGGATGAAGGGTGGAAGTGTTCAGCCCAGCCTCGACTTCTTCCTTCGATCACGAGAAACTTCTAGCGTAGGGTTGGTTTGTAATAGGGTTACATAAAATGTAAAGCCTTGACCTTGTTCGATTTTTCCTTGCCATTGTAATTTCAAACTTTGCTTGTAATGTCATCAATAAGACATTTATTTTTCTCTTCATACATGTTATCCGTAAAATTGCTTTTGTATGCTGTAATCGAGCATCGATTTCTTCTGCCTCCAAAATATGATCGAGTGCCATTCTTTATTTACTTTGATAAATATTTAGATGATAGATGATAATCGATATTCCTCGATTTTGAATATAACTTGTAGGAGACTTTTATTCCCCCGTGAAATAATTAAGATATAATAGAAGAATACAAAACGACCTTCAAATAACAATTTTAATCTGAAGGGCCAAGTTCTCTATCTTGGGCAAATAACCATGATGTAATATTCGAATAGGGTGTCGATCGATTCTGAATAATAGCTTTGATTTAAGCGTTGTAAAGATGGCTGTTAACCTTAGACGATCGAGTAATCATAGAGAAATAATAGAATAGAATGTTAATTGATCCCTCTTGATCAAGGATAATGATTTCGATCTAAGGGGCATAGCAGAGGCTTTCACCCTTAGTCGTTTTCCCGAGCATTTTTAGCCCTTGGGTCATAGCAGAGGCTTTCACCCAACTAATAATTTCGATCTAAGGGGCATAGCAGAGGCTTTTACCCTTAGTCGTTTTTAGAGCATTTTTAGCCCTTGGGTCATAGCAGAGGCTTTCACCCTTTTAATAATTTTCGATCTAAGGGGCATAGCAGAGGCTTTCACCCTTAGTCGTTTTTTTTTTTTTTTTTTTTTAGAGCATTTTTAGCCCTTGGGTCATAGCGGAGGCTTTCACCCATTCAATAATTTTCGATCTAAGGGGCATAGCAGAGGCTTTCACCCTTAGTCGTTTTTAGAGCATTTTTAGCCCTTGGGTCATAGCAGAGGCTTTCACCCTTTTAATAATTTTCGATCTAAGGGGCATAGCAGAGGCTTTCACCCTTAGTCGTTTTTTTTTTTTTTTTTTTTTTTTTTTTTAGAGCATTTTTAGCCCTTGGGTCATAGCGGAGGCTTTCACCCATTCAATAATTTTCGATCTAAGGGGCATAGCAGAGGCTTTCACCCTTAGTCGTTTTTAGAGCATTTTTAGCCCTTGGGTCATAGCAGAGGCTTTCACCCTTTTAATGATTTCGATCTAAGGGGCATAGCAGAGGCTTTCACCCTTAGTCGTTTTTAGAGCATTTTTAGCCCTTGGGTCATAGCAGAGGCTTTCACCCTTTTAATGATTTCGATCTAAGGGGCATAGCAGAGGCTTTCACCCTTAGTCGTTTTTAGAGCATTTTTAGCCCTTGGGTCATAGCAGAGGCTTTCACCCATTCAATAATTTTCGATCTAAGGGGCATAGCAGAGGCTTTCACCCTTAGTCGTTTTTTTTTTTTTTTTTTTTTTTAGAGCATTTTTAGCCCTTGGGTCATAGCGGAGGCTTTCACCCATTCAATAATTTTCGATCTAAGGGGCATAGCAGAGGCTTTCACCCTTAGTCGTTTTTAGAGCGTTTTTAGCCCTTGGGTCATAGCAGAGGCTTTCACCCTTTTAATAATAGACTGAGATAAGTACAGGATGAATGACAAAGATCGATAATATCACGGAGAGACGAACGAATATGAATATTGACGAAATTAGCTTCCATGGAATATATAACTTTTGATCGAAATAAATACTGAAGAAAATAGCCTTCTGCAAATATGGAGAGACAGGCAGTAGTGAATAGCCTTAGGTCTTAAATAATCCTTATGCCTTGGTCGAGAAAATTCTTTGCTAGTAGGTTCCTAAATTTGATAAGTTTAATTTTTTCAACACGGTTCCTGTTTTACCGGGAATCGCAACGGTCGACAAATCTTGTCCGCTCATTTTGCGAATAATACGCCGTTGGATTCTTTTCTCCTTTCGGCTATAAAAGGCTGGCATATTGTTGAAATTATCTTATTCGTTGCATCGAGAATTCATTTATCTGATCATGGTGGTCAAGATGTTTATTCGATTGGTACGGTTATTTGAGCTCAGGCTTCGAACGATATTTAAGCGGAGCAATCTTCGAGCGAAAGAAAAATCAATGCAACCACGCTTAGAATATCGACAGGCAAATGCGATTTCTATCTGGAAAACCAATAAGCTAGGCCCATGGCCTTGTTGCTGCAATGCATTTAGGAAGACGTTGGGTTGATAGCGTTTGATCCTCTGTTTTCAGAAGAATGCAGATAAAGTTGAGAGCCTGCGGGTCCTAAGGATATTCCGAGCTCGGAGCCAAATTATCCGAGTAAACGATAGGACGAGAGACCAAAAGTATTATAGGATTGTAATAATCTATTGATGTAATGCAAAGGCTATGTTCGATATGTATTTTCCCACTTCTTGTAATTTTCCGAGATAATATAAATATTTTTCCTCTTCGTTTTGTTGATAGTTATCAAATATAATTAGATAAAAGTTTATCTTTCGTAATTTCCTCTCGATCTTCCGATATCGAACAAGAAATAATAGAATAACGCTTGCCAGATTGGTTAATGAATATCTTAGCGGTCCTAAAATTGATAAGGGAAACCGTGCCGTAAATTTTCTCTCACTGCTGAATTTCCATAATTGCATAATTTCCAAATCGAGAATTCTGTTCGACTGAATCGATTATATTCCTTCTTAGTTGGCAGCGCAAAAGCATAGCAATAGTTACTTGAGTGTAAAAACATCCGAAATAACCGAATATAAATCCGACCTGCCATCCTTTGATAATAATGTTATAAATACATCGTAAAATTCGATAGAATGTTGTAATTCTTCCATACTCATTGAATCACGTCCTTTGTTACCAAACAGGGCCCAATTTCTCGGGAAATGTAACGGTTCTTCCATTTAATGCGGACATCCCAATCGCTCGTAAAATGTTATCTGGGCCGTTGATTTTAAATTCCCTACCCCTATAAATAGGTCCCTTCATGTATACAATACTTCTTGCTTTTCTCCTTATGCCCCATCCGATCATCATGGGTCGAGTTTTAGATTCGATTCGTATTTTATCCCGAATAAAAGAGTTTGAGATCAGAGTTCGAACTTTCTTTTCCGATCTTGTTTCCTTTTGGATGAGCTTTTCGCTTAGAATATCGACAGGCAAAAGAAATTGCGCCTAGAATACCGGCAGGCAACCCGTTTTGCCTGACATATCTTGTCTGGTGCGGGTTAGAATTCTGGTATTCTGGGGCAGTACCTGATCGGACAGCTGGTTATTCCGAGAAGAGTTCTTTAAATCTGAGGCATCAGCTTCCTCGAGGGCTTTCTTACTAGATAGTTTCCTCGAGTTCTCTTGGAGTGCCTCTTGTTGGGATAACCTTTTGCTGCTCCGGTTCGAATCAACCTGTAAATAACGATTGAGTATTTCAATCATTGTTTACAGATGATGATCTAAGGTCGGTCTGCTTCCCCGGCGAGGATCTCCGATCCGGCTTTTAGCCAGCACGAGGACGGACGTGCGACACGTTGCTAGTGATTTGCAAGGAGGATCACTGCTGAGTTCTGGATCTGGGGCGCTCTTCGGAAATGAAGGTCGAGCAGCTTATAGGATAAAATTTCCTTGTAGAATTTTGTAATAGGGCAGGAATGATTGTATTGCATTTCTTGAGCCCGAAATTCCTTCGGAGCTTTACTTTGTAACTTGTTTGAAGAATTTCAAAGATAATGTTTTATTTGTAATCGAATCTTCTTACTCGAATTCCCTTATTGGTCATAATGATAATCCAACTTACCCTTTATTAGTTTGAGAACTCATCTGATCGATTGCAAATATTTAAACAATCAATTTAACCCGGCCGACTTTGAGAAGAATACAAATAGTCGATTGATAGTATATTGAGACTTCGCCAACGATCTTTAAAATAAATTGATTCGAAGGATTCGCCATTGAAGTTTATGAATACGAAGAGCGAAAAAATAAATTCCGATCGTTAATATCGAACTGCAACTTCATAGAAATGAGCTGTGCGACCATAGGCTTGACCATTATCTTCAAGCTTGAAAGAAAAACTATCATATAGGCCTTCTTTCTCTTCATCTCTGAAATGACGAAGGGTCGAATGATTCGCTTCGGAGAATGAACAACGAAGTTTCGGATTAGTAAAATCTTCAGCTGGCACACATATTCCTCCTCGTAGTAGGCATATTTCGATCTAATACTCGAATAAGGCCCCACGGTGGGCGCCAATTGATCTTACGTGGTTTCGTTGGTTCGATCAGGGTGGGATGTACAATTATAATAACGATAAATAAAGTGAAAGTAAAGATCAAATGTAATTGTATTCGAATTGAATGAGTACAAGTACAAGTATTCAAAGGTCCTATTCGAGCATTATTGGATGCCGTACAAGCTAGAGGGCGAAATACGTATGAGAGAACCTATACTAATATTCTCCAGCAAACTCGAGCTGCAGTCTCAAGGTTGGAGTGTCTTGGAAGTTGTCCAGTGTAATAAATGCATGGAGTATTTATAGCCAAATCAGAAGGCTTGGGCCTGGGCTCGGCCCAACAGTGTCCTTCGATCTATGATTCTCTATCGTGCTCAGAATGACCAACTTCATGCTTTGGTTCGGCATTCGGTTCCTGGCGACAGGGTTCAAAGCCATCCGAACTGTTTTGAGGCTAGGAAAACAGCTGCTCCGAATTACCCCTCATCAAATAGACAACATATAAGCAGACAGGTTTAACATTAATACTTATAATTAACGAAATTTGGACTTTTTATCGAAAAAGTTCTCCCACTATTTTATCGAAACTGTGACCCCTTCTAGTTTCGGGAAATTCTATTTCCTATTAGGTCTTGACGTCCCAGCAGCAATTAATTGTACCCACGGCTCGTGGCCATACAATTAATTCCCTAGGTAGGTATACATATTACCAATTGTGTCTACCACACAACCTTCAAGCTATTTTGCCTCGTTTTTCGCATTTATCTAGCACTGCTACATCATAAATGTTACTACGCGTTTAAGTCTAACCCATTAATCGTGATAAGCAACGGGCCCGGTCGTGAACTCCCCGTAACTAGTTATCGGTCGATATTTACATCCCGACCAATCCCTACCCTTGTCGTATTTAGTTAAAAATAGGAATCGAGG
Source organism: Penstemon barbatus (assembly GCA_003313485.2). Lineage (NCBI taxonomy): Eukaryota > Viridiplantae > Streptophyta > Magnoliopsida > Lamiales > Plantaginaceae > Penstemon > Penstemon barbatus. The sequence continues at coordinate 52,619,637 of CM064877.1, read as the reverse complement.
AATTTCGTGTATTGCCCCTTTCTTCGACTCGGGTGCCAGACTCTGGATCACCTTTATCGATAAGTAGACAACTCACACTAGTCCCTATTAATGGAAGGCTTGGATCTATAAAACTTCATTTTATAGTTTACCCAATATGACTTAATATTTATTCGAGAGGGGATTTTCGGTTTTGAAAGTTTGAAGAAACTCTCCTCGAGATCTCACCGTTTCAATTATGCTTTATCTTTTATTACGATCTAGATACTAGCGCGCATACACACAAGCAATCATAAATCGACAAATAAATAAAAGCCATACAAGCCTAACATTCATGCTACCACAATATGTTTTCGATCGGGAGCCTCCTATGCAGGCCATCATCGAGCCAGTGATGTTGGCCCTATTGGTCAATCTAAAGGGGTTCAAACAGGCCTATGCTATTACACAATGTACCACGCATACGCGGCCTTCAATTCTTCATGGGCTCCCACCTTGCTTGTAAACGGGCCTCCATCCTAGACTAGGAAAGCAGTAAAGCCCTATTCTATTACAAAGGCTCAAAGTGGCCCAAAACAATAACAGGCTCGCAGGCCCAATAAAACCAAACATTAAATTAAACCAATCACATCTACCCTAAGGTCAAGGCTCGGCGCGATCGAAAACCACGTAAACAGTTCACGTTGAGCAAGAAACATGTAAACATCTTTTACTTTCTTTCTTAATTTTAAAACTACCTTTTAAAACTAACTTCCTATTGATTTCTTACTTTTAGTCACTACTAATTATGACAAGAAAAATTCTCGGATAAACAAAACAAGTTTTCTGCTTTAAAACAGATCCGGATTTTCAACTTTTGAAAAATTGCAGTTCGGCCCCTGTACTTTCGGAAATTGCACTTTTAACCCCAAAACTTTTGAAAAGTTACAAAACACCCCAAAACAGTTTTCGGACAGAAGGACCAGAAAAAAAAAATTTTGAATCCAGAAAATATTTCGAATTGCAAACTGACCCCTGAAATTTCGGAAATTACAAAATAGCCCATAAATTTTCGAAAATTGCAAAATGGTCCAAAAACCCGTGCGATCAGAATTTCATAATCAGCCCATAAATTTCTAAAATTTCCAGAAACAGAAAATTAATTTTCAGCCCTAATTTTCAAGATTTGCGATTATTGCAAAATAGTCCTGATTTTTCGAAAAACTATAAAAACGCCACAGATCTGAAAAAGCAGTTTTACCCAATTATAGATCCAGTCATAACAAGTAAGAATCAATCGACAGAACATAATTCTAAAGTGTTTTCATACACATAATCAAACATATACGATAAACACATTATGTTCAGGCTTTTACGTATAATAAGTATGGAGTTGGCTCTGATACCACTGTTGGGTTTGTGCCTCGATTGTCAATACAACAGAGTGCGGAATTTAAAATTTTTCAAGACACACCCACAGTCCCATAAATAAAGTCTCCATATTATGTATACGAAAAGCAAGAAACGAACGCAAGCATAAATAAAACATAGGGGGTTAATCGAAATTACCTCACCACAGCTCGGTGGTGGTTACCTCCAGGCTTCATGTTCGATTCACAATATAGTGATCCAAGTGTCTCACCTCCAGAATGTATCCACACCAACTGGATTGTAGCAACGCTTCCAAGTCGTAGGCTAAGAACTGGAACTTGAAAGTTTGTCAACAAAGGTACTTCTGAACTTGATCAGGACTTTGATCTAGGTTCGGGTTTGGAGATCAACTGGAAGAAGACCAAACACGCAGGGCTTATGCGGCTGGATTTGGTTCGGCCAAGCTTGGATCGGCCAGGTTAGGTTCGGCCGAGCTAGGATGGGCGACTAGGGTTCGGGGCGAAATAGTTTGGGGCGGATATGCAATTTCTAAAACTTATTTTCGAAAATCAGATTTTTCTTCTCAAAATCGGTTATAACTTTCTCTCAAAAAATTTCAGTCTCATTCTCTTCTCTCTAAATGAAGAGAGGAGAAGAAGTATTTATAGGAGAAGAGTCCTACTCCTATAAGATATCTTCTTCCTTGTCTATCAAATCTTTTCTTCCTTATCTAATTAGGAATCTAAGATTTGATATATCTCTTCTTGCTTATCTTCCAAGATTAAAAAACTTCCTTTTCCTTATCTTCAAAAATCGCCCCCTATCACTTCTATTTGTGATAATTACAAATCGACCCCTTTGTCATTTAATTGGCTAATCCGAAAAATTACCAATTAAATTTATTCTTCCAACTTAATTAATTAACCACTTTAATTAATTTCATAATTAATCAGATAACCCTTAATTAATTAATTGAACATTAATTAATTAAATATCTAATTAATAATCTCTTACTTGAATTAATGCTTTAATTCAATAACTTTGATTTAACAACTTTAAATCTTTCACATTTCCCTTAATGACTGTCACTGTCCAATTGTATTGTGTGTGACCCTCTGGGTTCACCATCAATTGGCAGTAGGCCCACGACTCTCGTGATTTAATTAACGAGCAATTAAATGCTCCGATCAACTTTAAACTATCTTTAATTGACCACTCCAGAATTAATTTCCTTATTAATTCAGGAGTACCTACACTTCATGGTCGATGTCTAGCCACAAGCCCATGAAGCCCAACTTCAGGTGAATTGATATTTGTGAACCTCACCTATTATAACTGCCATGTACATACGGTCCTTCCATGACTGATTTCCCGACCGAGACCTAGGGTGTGTGAATTGATCGGCACCTCTAATTATCTCGATTCTGTACTTTCTAATTCAGGATAGTAATTCCAGTGTGACTGCTAAATTTGGAAGTCCCTTCCAAATTCGTCACTGACCGTGGCCACGGGTTTCTCGGAAGTATTATCGAAGAACGTACAGGAAATTCTCCCACCTTATCAGGATGAGTCGATGGATCCTTTCTTAGTACTAACCACTCGCGTACACTTCCGTACGCACCCAACTTAGGCATGTTATGACCAAGCTAAGTGGCCTATACCTAAATCAAAGTACGCACTTTCATGCACCGAATTCGCCCTAGCACTTCAAGTCTAAGGACTAAATCGTACACTATTATAATCCTTGAGAAACATCCCATCACCGATATGCGACATGCGCTTCCACAATGGGTTTCTCTGTTCGGGTCGTTCGATGCATTCGATCCTCTATCGAACCACCTAGTCATATGCACTGGCCTCAAATGCCTTGTTCATGAAACTACAACAAATTCACTCCATGTGAATCATGCATAATCGTACAAGTCTTGACGATTCATTCGATACCCCGTCTCGATATGAATCTATGACTTGGAACGTTTTCGAGATCACGACCTTTGAGACTGTTTCATGATAAGTGCACTCAGTACTGAAGTGTATAGTCCCATAGTCTATTGTGAACTCAGGATTTCATCCAATCGCTTAGATAGGTTCGCGAGAGATGAAGTTGGCCATTGTTTAATTCACGTACTATGAATAAACGGGCGTATTAATTATAAACCATAAGAAGATAGTCCTCAAACAAGCTAATTTAGATTGGCTTGCCGGGCACTATTCTATCAAGGTTGCCTCGATTGTCAGAACAACATAGAGTGTGGAATTTTAAAAATTTTCGAAGCACCCATGGTCCCATATATTAGATCTCCATGTTATATATACGAAAGGCATGAATCAAAGCACATATAAAGTATGTAAAAGGGGGTGGTCGATTTTTACCTCACCACATGCAAGGTGGTGGCAACCTCCAACTCTGATTCTGATTCTGATTCACAAGAGTGATCCAATTGTCTCACCTCCAGAGATTAATCCACACCAATTGGATTATGGCAACACCTCCTAATCTTAGGCTCAGAACTAGATCTAAGAGGCTTGTTAATGAAGGACTGTGCAGATCTACTTGGCAGAGCAAGATCCAGCACAAAGGAACATGAGGGGAACAACGATGGCACAAGAGCAACTCACGGCCAGGGTGGTGGCGGCGCAGGGGCTGGTGCGGCTAGTTCAGAGGGAGGCTAGGGTTTGCTTTTCTAGGGTGTTAGCCTTGTGTTATTCTTTGAGTTCATGTAGAACTCTATTTATAAGCCTCCTTCTTGACCTAGGTTTGCAAGACTTCTTATGGGCTTTTAATTAAAGACCCATGTCTTGCAAGCCTTCTTTTTAATTAACAACTTTAATGAAAAACCTAGTTCATATTAATTAATAAATTAATATTTCCTTTAATTAATTAATTAGCAATTTAATCAATTAAATCAACTAATTAATTAATCTCCCACTTGAATTAACACTTTAATTCATTTAATTGATTTAATTACCTTTAAATCAATGAATTCCTTTTATACCCTTTTATAACAGTCACCGTCCAATTGTATTGTGTGTGACCCTCTAGGTTCACCACCAATTGGCAGCAGGCCCATGAATTCCTCGTGATTTACTTTATGAACAATAAATTGTTCCGGTCAATTAAACAACCTTTAATTGACCACTCCTACAATCAATTCCTCTATTAACTCAGGAGTACCCACACTTCATGGTCGATGTCTAGCCACAAGCCCATGAAGCCCAACTTCAGGTGAATTGATATTTGTGAACCTCAACTCTTATAATTGCCATGAACATACGGTCCTTCTATCGACTAATTTTCCCGATCAAGACTTAGGGTGTGTGAATTGATCGACACCTCTAAATTTTTCTTGATAACCATACTTTCTAATTCGGGATAATATTCCAGTGTGACTGCTAAATATGGAAACCCCTTTCCAAATCCGTCACCGACTACGGCCGTAGGTTCCTCGGATATATTATCTAAGAATCGTAGAGGAAATTCTCTCATCCATTACGATGAGTCGGTAGATTCTATATTGGTACTAACCACTCGCGTACATAACTATACGCACCCAACCTAGGCATGTTATGATCAGGCTAAGTGATCTATACCTAGATCTAAATACGCACACTTGTGCACCAAATTCGCCCTAGCACCTCAAGTCAGAGGACTAAATCGTACACTATTATAAGCCTTGAGAAACATCCCATCACCAATATGCGTCATGCGCTTCCACAATGAGTTTCTCTGTTCGGGTCGTTCGATGCGTTCGATCCTCTATCGAACCACCTACTCATATGCACTGGCCTCAAATGCCTTGCTGATGAAACGCTACAAATTCACTCCATATGAATCAGGCATACTTGTACAAGTCTTGGCGACTCCTACGATACCCCGTCTCGTTTCGGAATCTATGACTTGGAACGTGTTTTTAGATTACGACCTTAGAGACTGTTTCATGATTGCACTCAGTATTGAAGTGAATTGTCCCATAGTCAAATGTAATCTAAGGATTTCATCCAATCGCTTAAATGTATTCGCGAGAGATGAAGTTGGCCATTGTTTATCCTTATACACATATGAATAAACGTGCGTATTAAGTCATTTATACTAAAGAAAGATAATGATAGTTCCAGTACAAGCTAAATATATTGGCTTGCAGGGCACTATCCCATCAATCTCCCACTTGCCCTAAAGCCAATCACAAACGTTTCTATGACCCATCTTTTTAAAGATGTTCTTCAAACTCATTTAATCATATAGCCTCTTTTAGTGGATTCGCTAAGCCGTCTTCTGAGTCGACGCAATCAATTATGTGCGTTAACTCTACCAATGACTTCTCTAATCAAATGGTACTTTTCTTTCAATTGTGTTTAGATTTCTGGTGAGATCTCGAATGCTTTTCTTTAGCAATAGCTCCAATGTTATCATAGAAGATAACCGTGAGCTTCGCAATGCTAGGCACTACATCCAACCATAGGATGAAGTTTTATATCCAAACAGATTCTTAAGCATCATTTAATGCTGCAATATATCTTGCTTCAGTGGTTTAGATGGTTACGGTGATTTGCTTGGAACCCTTTCAAATTTACCGTTACCCCATTGAGGCAGGATATGTATCCAAAATGGATATATTTAATTCATCCACATCAGACTGAAAAATTCGAATCAGTAAATCCTTCGAATTTTTAATTCTCCACTACCACCGTAGACCAAGAACAAATCCTCTGTTTTTGTCAAGAGCTTAAGGATATCTTTTACGATGGTCAAGTACTCATCACTGGAGTTTGACTACCAACTGCTCGCGACACTTGAGCAAGTTCTACGTCTGGTCTAGTACATAGTAAAGCATGCCACATGCAACCTTTTGTTTGAAACATAAGGTATTTGAGACATTTTCATTTATTCTCATTTGATGTAGGGCACATCGATTTTGGAACAAGGGATACAGTGTCTCACTGGAAGCAATCCTTTCTTGGATTCTTCATACTGAATATTTCAAATATTGATTCTATGTACTTAGATTTAGAGAGTGTTAGCATCTTTTTGATCTACTTCTATAGATACTTATCCCAATACGCAAGATGCTTCTCCTAAATCTTTCATGGATAATATGTGACGGCCCGGCTCCGCGGGTCCGTCGGAAAACGGTCGAAAAATTATTGTTATTTTGAAAAAAAAGCTTTAAAAACAACGAAGCCTTTTTTTTTTTTAAACGAAAACGATAAATTAAAAGTTTTTCTTAAGAAACAATAAATTAAAGGTTTTAAAGCGGAAGCATTTAATCAAAGTATATCAAAATATTTGAACAAAATCAACCGAGAGAGATAAACAAATAATTTATGAAAATCTTATCTCTTTTATGAAAATGTAAATCATCTTTAACGATTCAAATATTCTAAGCAAGGTTTTAAACAAAATCAAAAAGAGAATAAATCGACAACGACAACAAAATATTACTACTCTCCCGAATACTAGGGTGGGACCGCAACCGTGATGACCTAACCGCAACCCGACTATTATTTCCAGAACGCCTGAAACTGAAAAGAGTGAAACATAGAACGCATAAGTTGATCGTCAAACTTAGTGAGGCTATGAGTGAATTTGCATGGTGATGTGTGAATGCAGCATATATATAACATAATCATGTTATCAAGCAAATAAACATATATTCAAGACGGAAGAAACACGGAATTCACATAACCAAGAATTGTTGATGCCGTCCTCCACTTACCCTCCATCCTCAGTCTGATATCCATCCAAACTCACCAAGTAAGGAGCGACCTTACTATCAAAAATGCATCGACATGTCTTTGTCGGAGTTCGTCCTTACTCCCCAAGTGTTCCTCCCCACTTGGGTTGTAAGGCCAGGCCTACGGGTAACCGTGACAATCCTGCCGGCCCTTGCCGGCCAGGTTGGCATCGGGTCCATATACCAATCAAAAGGGGGCCCATACAAAATCGAAACATATAGTCGGAAACAAACGGAACATAACATATCAAACATATTAACATATTATCAACATTTAATAACTTATCAAATGAAATTTTGGGTATCATGATAATTTCGAAAAATATATTCGCAACTAGTAGATTTGGATGTAGCCTGTATTTGGATAATCATGTTGAAATGCTAAGTGATTTCATGCGAGTAATGTTGACCTAATAAGTCAACCTATTCGTGACGACATGCAAGAAAAGTTAGAATAAAATCCATGCTTGGATTTTTAAGAGCATAAGTGCATGTTTGGACTCGATCTACTAGCACATCGGACCGACATACAAATTAAACACACAGCGCTCACCTTTGTCGCTTAGTATAGCGACTAAAACTCCACAAATGAAGCGTTTCCGAAACCTGAGCAAGCACGTATACGACTTAGAAACATAACTAATGAAAATCCTACACAAGGATTTCCTAAACTAACACATCACACAAAAGTGCTTAAAAATTACGACATCAACTCTACTTAAAAGTTATTATTTTCAAAACACAAAATTCTAATTTCATAAAAGACAATGCCAAAACAGCAAAATTTTCCCTTCATTTTCCAGATTTACAAAACAGCTCCTAAACTTTTAAAATTATCCATCTTTGCAAAAAAATTGCAACAACTTTAAATCAAAAGATTTTTAACTAAACTCATATCGAAAATCAAATAAAAGTATTAAGTATCTTGTTAATTCAAAAATCAAAGCTTTAAAATTCCCATAAGTTTAAAACTTTTCAAAAACACCCTCATAGTTTTGAAAACTTAATCAAACCGATTTTCTTGAAAAGTAATTTAAGATCCACGCATTTAAGAAATATTTAAAAATAATCAAGCATAATTTTCACTATAAAACTGAGATTAAAAATAAGTTTTAATACTTTTCACCAACTAACAATGAGAAACAAAAATTTCTTTGATCATAAATTTTCTTCGTACAAATTACAAATTTTCAATCTTAAAACAAAAGCGAACAAAGCACTACATCAAATTAATTAATCAAAAGTTAATAAAAGTTACTATGTAAAAACAGTGACAAAACAGCACCTTTGCCCCCCTATTTTCAAATTTACTAAAATAACCCCAAATGTTTCAAAAACTCCCATTTTTGCAAAATATCGAAACAAACTTTAAAACAAAGGTTTTTCAAGTAAACCTAACCAAATATTAAACAAAAATTTATATTTTCAGTCCACTATACTCCCAAAATTTTCGCATTCCTAACCTTGAACTTTTAAAATCTTTCAAAATACCCCCCAAAGTTTCTAAAATTATGATCAATAACCTTTTTAGAAAAAAATAAATCAAGATCCAAACATATAATCAATATTTAAACAAAATCTAAGCAAGTCACATTGAATATTAAATATGAACTCAACAATTTATCACAAGGACAAACTAAACTTCTTCAACATATACTTTAAAGAAAAGAAAGTAATATCACAAAGACTAAAGAACACATGCATAGATGTATTTTTACCCAAATCAACGAAGGGGGTGAAAATCTCTTCATTTCCAGAACTCCGAAGGTGGTGGTGGCAGCTCCGGTGGCAGTGGTGGCGGCTCCGGTGGTGGTTCATAACAAAAGCCCTCAAATCCTTACTTTTCACCATTTTCTCACGGCTTTCGATTCACTTAGGGAGTTCCAAACGACGATCCGAACGGTCAATATGTAGATCCGTGTGTGTAGGACCTTCACGCAAACTTTGGGCATGATCCAACGGTGGACGAAGGTGGAATGATTAAAAAACCGAGGTTGTGCTGAGTATACCCGAAATTTATCTTTCTAAATGTGTTGTCTCTTTTCTCTCTTTTATTTTCTCTCTAATTCTAACTTAACTATGAACTCTAAGGTGTAAAATGAGTGGAGAGAAATCTGAAAATGAGGAGAAAGGTGTTTAAATACACCTTGGGAAGATGGAAGATATAATTACTTCCCATAAAACAAGCCAATGCATGTTCATCTTGGATAGAGAAATCTCTCTAACCAAGAGGCATTCTTGGCCACTCCCTATGGCAGGCTAGGAGAGCTATAAAGGCTCTCCTATTAGCTGCAATCAAGTATGGGGCGAAATTTTCACTTTGCCCCCTGAAGTTTCGGTAAAGTGCATTTTTGCCCCAGAAATTATTTATTTTGCACAATAAAGTCCAAATACTTTTCAAAAGAGGTATACTATTATGTTAAAGTATTTTTGTGCTTTTAATACATTTCAAAGTTAATAAGGACATAGGACATAATTAAATTGTATATTTTAGTTGAAATTAATGTTTAACTTTGAAAATAAAATGTAGCACTTAAATTTGGATTAAAATCCAATCGAAAGCGTTCGAAATTTTTGGGGGCGTTACAATCCTCCCCCCTTAAAAGAATTTGGTCCCCAAATTCGTTCTTGAGATTTGCGTGGTACTGTTAACGCCGACGTATCTTCTTTTCTTGCTCCCGAAACGTTTCTTCATAACTCTGTGTGCGTCATAAAACATTTTCCTATAGAATCTGCAGCCTTCTTGATTAAAACGAGTGTGCGGAAATGTTCTCTCGTACATTAGGCGTTTCAAAACTCTGACGTATCTTTTCTCTAACTCCCAAGTCGCCTTTTTATACTCTGGCCGCGCCATATACGTTACGCATAATCATGATGCGGCAGAATGTGATACGACGATAATTCCAACTCCTATGTCGCGGATAGATTCTTCTCAAAAGAAAAACAACTCACATAACATTATATAGTTCAGTTTGGCCTAGAGAATTCAAAAGGTATTGAATGGCATCTGACTTGGGATTCTCGCAAAGAACAAAATGAGTCAAATGAAGAAACACGATAAGGATTAGAAAAGATGATCGAATCAAGATGCTCAAGATGACAAGATAAGAATTAGCAATGGCAACATAAAGAAGAATCAACGAAGATTGGAAAAGGACTGAAATATCGATAATAAAGATAACCAAATGAATAGTTTGATATAAGTGACATGGCGAACAATTAAGGTGCACCGATAAGAATAACGAAAGGGATGAGCCTCACCATTTCAAACGGTGCAAGTAAAAAGAAGATCAAAGCAAGGATATCGGTAAGGATAACAGAATGTCGAAACAAGTATCATGACAATAATAACCAAAAACATTAAAGTGTGTTTGGTCATTTGAAAAGCAAGTCAAGATAAATGGCGAGATTCGAAGATCATTTCAATAATGATTACAACAAGCTGCAATAGAAAACAAGTAAAACTCGATAGTGAAATATGAGAACATCGAAACGATCAAATTGAACGAGACGGGAATTAAAAATAAGTTCAAAACAACAGAAGGTAAGTCCAAAGTTCAAAAGGAATTGAGAATAAATTGAACTGATTTATGCGGCTTGCAACAAGGAATGAAATAGGCAAAGGAACAACAATTTATGAATTGACAAATGAAAACGTGAAGTTCAAAAGAAATTGAGACAATTCAATTCCTTCAGGAAATTTAGAAGAATGTATAACTGAATACAACAAAAAGAGTAACATGAAATTATATAGATAATTTCAAAACGATCATAACGGAATAAATGTGCTCGAAATAAAGAAGGACAAGGAACAATAACAATCATAGAATCCGACAAAAATAAATAATTTGGTTTACGAAGTCGATACGAGAAAGTATCTCATGAAATAGGGAGGGGTAAACTCTGAACGAGTAAAAATATAAGGGATCAATATAAAAACTTGATAGGATACAAGAAGTCAATCCCCAATAGACAAAGACATGTTAATTGAGAGTGTCGATAAGCTCTGAAGGAAAACAGTCAAAGAGTCAGATTAAAGGTAATTAAGGGCACGACTTGAAGAAGCCATATCAAGAATGAGGCTAAAATGATTGAAGAATATTTTACGGTAAATTACACAACATGAAGGAAAAGATACAATCGGACAATGGCATTTAGAAACTTCAGAAAAGCAAGAGTGAGAATGAGAAGATTAGATATGAACTTAGGGTAGTTTTAGAATTCAAAATGAAGTTACTCGCTATCGATGAAAATTCATAGTTGAATGCAAGGAACGAGTAATAGACAAGTTAGAACTCAAGATGATGTCAATGAAATTTGAATGATATTTTGTCTATTGAAAGAAAGATTACATCGATAACAATTTGTTTCGCCAAAATGATGAAGGAAACACATCTAGGGATCACAAGCTCAAAAATGAATAAGTACCAACATTAGAATAAGGGCAAAAATATTAATTATAGCGAAATTAGGCTCAAGAGAGCTTACTGAAGTCGAGAGATCGATTTGGAGATGGATTCGTTTAGAATCAGAATTATGAGTAAGGTAAACTCGATAATGTAATTCAAAATGATTAGGGCTATTTTAGTCATGCTATATGTACTTCAAGAAAGGTCACTTGATTCAGATCTTTCAATTGACATAAAATCACGGAGTGCACACATATACAATCATAACTAGACAATAATTTCAACAATAAAGTTCGAATAACGTTATGGTATTCGAGATACCACCAACAAAATAATTAATCAAGAAAACACAGAATCAAGCAAAAATAACCATTAATCCCAAAGACATGTACTACACATATGATTTCGGTTGCGGTATTGTTCGTGAACTACCCAATGTGGGTAGACACCCTAAAATCATGACGGTGAGTCCCACCTTACTAACCCCTCAGTACAAATCCGAGGATCCTATCCTGGCCTTGAGCCGAAGCTCTGATACCATCTGTGACGGCCCGGCTCCGCGGGTCCGTCGGAAAACGGTCGAAAAATTATTGTTATTTTGAATAAAAAGCGTTAAAAACAACGAAGCCTTTTTTCTTTTAAACGAAAACGATAAATTAAAAGTTTTTCTTAAGAAACAATAAATTAAAGGTTTTAAAGTGGAAGCATTTAATCAAAGTATATCAAAATATTTGAACAAAATCAACCGAGAGAGATAAACAAATAATTTATGAAAATCTTATCTCTTTTATGAAAATGTAAATCATCTTTAACGATTCAAATATTCTAAGCAAGGTTTTAAGCAAAATCAAGAAGAGAATAAATCGACAACGACAACAAAATATTACTACTCTCCCGAATACTAGGGTGGGACCGCAACCGTGATGACCTAACCGCAACCCGACTATTATTTCCAGAACGCCTGAAACTGAAAAGAGTGAAACATAGAACGCATAAGTTGATCGTCCAACTTAGTGAGGCTATGAGTGAATTTGCATGGTGATGTGTGAATGCAGCATATATATAACATAATCATGTTATCAAGCAAATAAACATATATTCAAGACGGAAGAAACACGGAATTCACATAACCAAGAATTGTTGATGCCGTCCTCCACTTACCCTCCATCCTCAGTCTGATATCCATCCAAACTCACCAAGTAAGGAGCGACCTTACTATAAAAAATGCATCGACATGTCTTTGCCGGAGTTCGTCCTTACTCCCCAAGTGTTCCTCCCCACTTGGGTTGTAAGGCCAGGCCTACGGGTAACCGTGACAATCCTGCCGGCCCTTGCCGGCCAGGTTGGCATCGGGTCCATATACCAATCAAAAGGGGGCCCATACAAAATCGAAACATATAGTCGGAAACAAACGGAACATAACATATCAAACATATTAACATATTATCAACATTTAATAACTTATCAAATGAAATTTTGGGTATCATGATAATTTCGAAAAATATATTCGCAACTAGTAGATTTGGATGTAGCATGTATTTGGATAATCATGTTGAAATGCTAAGTGATTTCATGCGAGTAATGTTGACCTAATAAGTCAACCTATTCGTGACGACATGCAAGAAAAGTTAGAATAAAATCCATGCTTGGATTTTTAAGAGCATAAGTGCATGTTTGGACTCGATCTACTAGCACATCAGACCGACATACAAATTAAACACACAGCGCTCACCTTTGTCGCTTAGTATAGCGACTAAAACTCCACAAATGAAGCGTATCCGAAACCTGAGCAAGCACGTATACGACTTAGAAACATAACTAATGAAAATCCTACACAAGGATTTCCTAAACTAACACATCACACAAAAGTGCTTAAAAATTACGACATCAACTCTACTTAAAAGTTATTATTTTCAAAATACAAAATTCTAATTTCATAAAAGACAATGCCAAAACAGCAAAATTTTCCCTTCATTTTCCAGATTTACAAAACAGCTCCTAAACTTTTAAAATTATCCATCTTTGCAAAAAAATTGCAACAACTTTAAATCAAAAGATTTTTAACTAAACTCATATCGAAAATCAAATAAAAGTATTAAGTATCTTGTTAATTCAAAAATCAAAGCTTTAAAATTCCCATAAGTTTAAAACTTTTCAAAAACACCCTCATAGTTTTGAAAACTTAATCAAACCGATTTTCTTGAAAAGTAATTTAAGATCCACGCATTTAAGAAATATTTAAAAATAATCAAGCATAATTTTCACTATAAAACTGAGATTAAAAATAAGTTTTAATACTTTTCACCAACTAACAATGAGAAACAAAAATTTCTTTGATCATAAATTTTCTTCGTACAAATTACAAATTTTCAATCTTAAAACAAAAGCGAACAAAGCACTACATCAAATTAATTAATCAAAAGTTAATAAAAGTTACTATGTAAAAACAGTGACAAAACAGCACCTTTGCCCCCTTATTTTCAAATTTACTAAAATAACCCCAAATGTTTCAAAAACTCCCATTTTTGCAAAATATCGAAACAAACTTTAAAACAAAGGTTTTTCAAGTAAACCTAACCAAATATCAAACAAAAATTTATATTTTCAGTCCACTATACTCCCAAAATTTTCGCATTCCTAACCTTGAACTTTTAAAATCTTTCAAAATACCCCCCAAAGTTTCTAAAATTATGATCAATAACCTTTTTAGAAAAAAATAAATCAAGATCCAAACATATAATCAATATTTAAACAAAATCTAAGCAAGTCACATTGAATATTAAATATGAACTCAACAATTTATCACAAGGACAAACTAAACTTCTTCAACATATACTTTAAAGAAAAGAAAGTAATATCACAAAGACTAAAGAACACATGCATAGATGTATTTTTACCCAAAGCAACGAAGGGGGTGAAAATCTCTTCATTTCCAGAACTCCGAAGGTGGTGGTGGCAGCTCCGGTGGCAGTGGTGGCGGCTCCGGTGGTGGTTCATAACAAAAGCCCTCAAATCCTTACTTTTCACCATTTTCTCACGGCTTTCGATTCACTTAGGGAGTTCCAAACGACGATCCGAACGGTCAATATGTAGATCCGTGTGTGTAGGACCTTCACGCAAAATTTGGGCATGATCCAACGGTGGACGAAGGTGGAATGATAAAAAAACCGAGGCTGTGCTGAGTATACCCGAAATTTATCTTTCTAAATGTGTTGTCTCTTTTCTCTCTTTTATTTTCTCTCTAATTCTAACTTAACTATGAACTCTAAGGTGTAAAATGAGTGGAGAGAAATCTGAAAATGAGGAGAAAGGTGTTTAAATACACCTTGGAAAGATGGAAGATATAATTACTTCCCATAAAACAAGCCAATGCATGTTCATCTTGGATAGAGAAATCTCTCTAACCAAGAGGCATTCTTGGCCACTCCCTATGGCAGGCTAGGAGAGCTATAAAGGCTCTCCTATTAGCTGCAATCAAGTATGGGGCGAAATTTTCACTTTGCCCCCTGAAGTTTCGGTAAAGTGCATTTTTGCCCCAGAAATTATTTATTTTGCACAATAAAGTCCAAATATTTTTCAAAAGAGGTATACTATTATGTTAAAGTATTTTTGTGATTTTAAAACATTTCAAAGTTAATAAGGACATAGGACATAATTAAATTGTATATTTTAGTTGAAATTAATGTTTAACTTTGAAAATAAAATGTAGCACTTAAATTTGGATTAAAATCCAATCGAAAGCGTTCGAAATTTTGGGGGCGTTACATAATATGCCAGTGTGACTGCTAAATATGGAAACCCCTTTCCAAATCCGTCACCGACTACGGCCGTAGGTTCCTTGGATATATTATCTAAGAATCGTAGAGGAAATTCTCTCATCCATTACAATGAATTTGTAGATTCTATATTGGTACTAACCACTCGCGTACATAACTATACGCACCCAACATAGCCATGTTATGATCAGGCTAAGTGATCTATAGCTAGATCTAAATACGCACACTTATGCACCAAATTCGCCCTAGCACCTCAAGTCAGAGGACTAAATCGTACACTATTATAAGCCTTGAGAAACATCCCATCACCGATATTCGTCATGCGCTTCCACAATGGGTTTCTCTGTTCGGGTCGTCCGATGCGTTCGATCCTCTATCGAACCACCTACTAATATGCACTGGCCTCAAATGCCTTGCTCATGAAACGCTACAAATTCACTCCATATGAATCATGCATACTTGTACAAGTCTCGGCGATTCCTACGATACCCCGTCTCGTTTCGGAATCTATGACTTGGAACGTGTTTTTAGATTACGACCATAGAGACTGTTTCATGATTGCACTCAGTACTGAAGTGAATTGTCCCATAGTCAAATGTAATCTAAGGATTTCATCCAATCGATTAAATGTATTCGGGAGAGATGAAATTGGCCATCGTTTATCCTTATACAAATATGAATAAACGTTCGTATTAAGTCATTTATACTAAAGAAAGATAATGATAGTTCCAGTACAAGCTAAATATATTTGCTTGCAGGGCACTATCCCATCAATCTCCCACTTGCCCTAAAGCCAATCACAAACGTTTCTATGACCCATCCTTTTAAAGATGTTCTTCACACTCATTTAATCATATAGCCTCTTTTAGTGGATACGCTAAGCAGTCTTCTGAGTCGACGCAATCAATTATGTGCGTTAACTCGACCAATGATTTCTCTAATCAAAAGGTACTTTTCTTTCAATTGTGTTTAGATTTCTGGTGAGATCTCGAATGCTTTTCTTTAGCAATAGCTCCAATGTTATCATAGAAGATAACCGTGAGCTTCGCAATGCTAGGCACTACATCCAACCATAGGATGAAGTTTTATATCCAAACAAATTCTTAAGCATCATTTAATGCTGCAATATATCTTGCTTCAGTGGTTTAGATGGTTACGGTGATTTGCTTGGAACCCTTTCAAATTTACCGTTACCCCATTGAGGCAGGATATGTATCCAAAATGGATATATTTAATTCATCCACATCAGACTGAAAAATTTGAATAAGTAAATCCTTCGAATTTTTAATTCTCCACTACCACCGTAGACCAAGAACAAATCCTCTGTCTTTGTCAAGATCTTAAGGATATCTTTTACGGTGGTCCAGTACTCTTCACTGGAGTTTGACTAGCAACTGCTCGCGACACTTGAGCAAGTTATACGTCTGGTCTAGTACATAGTAAAGCATGCCACATGCAACCTTTTGTTTGAAACATAAGGTATTTGAGACATCTTCATTTATTCTCATTTGATGTAGGGCACATTCTCATTTATTCTCATTTCAAGTATTGATTCTATGTACTTAGATTTAGACAGTGTTAGCATCTTTTTGATCTACTTCTATAGATACTTATCCCAATACGCAAGATACTTCTCCTAAATCTTTCATGGAGAATTGCACGGACAACCATGCTTTCGTCTGTGCTAACATTCCGATATCATCCTAGATAACCAGAACATTATCGACATATAAAATATGAGCTTCATCGCGCTCCAACTAATCCTCTTGTACACTCATAGTTCATACTCGTTTTGATGAAGTCAAATGCCTTGACTGTCTCATCAGAACAAATGTGAATCTGAATGGATTCAGACATTGCTACTGGAGAAAAATGTTTCATTAAAGTCTGTTCCAGAACTTTGTGAATAGCCTTTTTACCACTAGTAGATTCTTAGAGGCAACACCTCTCCATTCATTCCAAGTTTGAATATCCACTTACAACTTATAGCCATCTTATAGGGATAAATCCCTTGGGTGGATCAATCAAGGTTATACCTTGTTGGAATGGATTGGATCCATTTTGGTTTGCATGAATTCCAGTCATGCAAGTGCGTCTACATCCAAATGTAGCGTCTTCGTATATGGTGAAACCATATCTTTCAAGCTCTTCATGAACTTGATCAGATCTACGAAGTATTGGTGTACTTGATGGTTCAGTAGTTTCTGGATTAACTCTTACTGTTTGCGGGGATGGGTCCAAATCATGGACT
Source organism: Penstemon barbatus (assembly GCA_003313485.2). NCBI lineage: Eukaryota > Viridiplantae > Streptophyta > Magnoliopsida > Lamiales > Plantaginaceae > Penstemon > Penstemon barbatus. The sequence goes on along the minus strand of CM064877.1, from coordinate 52,602,140 downwards.
TCATCAAGTTCCATGACGTTTCCATTTCCTTTGACGAGAAATTCATCAACAGAGAAACGGGTATTTAGGAGAAACGATTGTTTCTCATTGTCGTGGAACAGGTATCCAATGGATTTCGTTAGATACCCCACAATTATATACAAATTGGATCTACTAGCCAATTTATCTCCTTTCTCGTTTCTACCATCGGCAGGAGATCTCCATACTCAGAAATAAGAGCATAGATGTATTTTGCCATACATTTCTTGGTAAATCTCTGTAGGCACGAACTTTGAAGGTACTTTGCTCAGTATCTTCGATGCAGTCAGGAGGACCAACCCCTAGAATGCATAAGGAAGCTTAACAAAACTCAATATGGATCGAACAATGCCTAACAATGTTAGATTCCATCTCTTTAGACACTTCAATAAGTTGAGGCGTCTTAGGAGGAGTTTGTTGTATGAGAACCCCATTCTCATTGAGATAATTGAGGAATCCTTGACAAGTATTTGATATCTCGTTTA